>JBCAUJ010000008.1:5257617-5272625 GCA_038406275.1 Cataglyphis albicans
ATAGCAATTACGTTATTTAGGGAGGATTTTAATTTTCAGAGCTGACGTTAATCTATATATATATATATATATATATATATATATATATATATATAATTAACCTAGATTAATAAACCTATGCGAGACGAAGATTCGCAATTCCATAAATGATATCGACTCGGTAATAGGTTGCCCGCTCACCGCCTTGAAAACGGGTTATCCCGGGGCACGCGGCGATTTACTGATATACGGTGCCGGCATTAATGACACGGAAGGCCGGCACATAATAACGGGGATTAACCTTATTACTACGGATACTATGATCGCTCGTGAAAGGTCTTCTTTTACGAGGCCGGTGATGCGTTTCCATGGACGGTAGGCTAATTACGCGCGCTCCTCGATGACGACGGAGGTTGGGGCGCGAATCGGCCATTTGCGTGAGCGTAACGATTAGCAAATAATTAATTGCTCTGTCCGCGCGTGTACATACAAACGTACGTGCATGTGTTACGCTTTAATTAGTCAATACGCGCCCCGGTCGATGCGCGCGCGCGGTTCGATTATTAATATTACCGCGAGAAAACTGTCGTTACATCTCCATCGCCCTTTGCAACCCTTTGTTACTCGTCTCTAGTGCTTTGTTTATATAGATATCTTACGAAATAACACGCGATTAATTTTAATTCCTCCTTTCCCCCCCCCCCCTCCCCTTTTTTATGTAATTACGTTTCGATGTCCTTCTTCGATGAAAATTTTATTGCGTTTCCTCGATTGCATTTCGAGAAAATTAAAATGAAAAAAGATTTTTGTTCATGTTGAACGAAGCAATGTAAGTGTCTTATGATTTCTATCTTATTAAAATATTGCATAAAATATTTGCATATAATAAATTATTAAAAAAATTGAAAGCATGTTTTTTTCTTCAATTTTTCAATAAGATATTTAGCGTCATTCCGAGAAATAATGAATAGTCGCTCTAAAGTCATTAAGCATTCGGAGATTTTTCATTTTTGTGATTTGATTGTAATATATTTTAATTAAATAATATTAAATATAAATTTAATTTAATTAAATATACATATATTATTTTTATTAAAAAATATATATTTAATTAAATGTATATTATTTAAATTAAATATATTAAAATTCCTCTGCAATATTTTTTTTTTTTTTTCCTTTCAGTTGTTACATGAAAACTCGCCGCGTCCCGGCGTCTTTGTCTATATCCTCAAGTCAGAGAGAAACTTGACAACCCTGCAGCGATACGTACATATATACCTCACGTATATATATATATATATATATATATATATATATATGTATATACCTCACCTGGTATATATCCACATGCGTAACTAATTTCCCATCCGCCGCATTAGCATTTCCCGATCTAGATTGCAATCCGCTCTCGTTACCGAATGCCTGCTCCGGGAAAGTGACCCGTGCTATTGACACGGGACTCTCTTAGATGCGGAATCCCTAACTTCCGGCGCAAATGGGGATTGAGATCCGCGCGAATTTCGAGATAGTTGTCGCGGAATTCGCTACCCACATCCGTTCTGCCGTCTATTCGTGCATTCGACTGTAGGATCCCTTAAGCGAAATTTGCAGATGCGCCGACACAGCGCGTTTAATGCTGTCAAAGACGGAGAGACGAAAAAGATGATATCGCGTTCGTATCGAACGAGTTTCGCGAAAAATCTCGAAAGAAATGTGCGCCTATATAATATCATATGCGTTCGTTATCGCGAGTTGAGATGGATATGTTCATGGTTGAGAGGAATTGCGGACCTTTTTTTTCTTCTCTTGACAGCTAATACCGCCTCGATATCGTCGTGACAGAACGCAACGAAGCGAGAATTATCGGCGCGACGTTTCACCTTAAATCAAATCAGCTTAGTTAATTAGATATCCTGTAACCGTGACACATTGCATTGACAATAATTTCTAGAGCGGAACTCATGCGCTTTTCCTTATCTGTCTACCCGTTCACGCATTTTTTTTTTTTTTTTTTTTTTTTTTAAATAATGCGCGCGAAGACATACAAAAAGCGTCGTTTGAAAAAGCATACATTAAGAACTGGGATTATTACAATAGCGATTCAAGGTCCAATCGATTCAAAATAATTGCAAAGACTGAGTCGTTGTGAAAAATTTATATTTTCTGCTGGAAAAAATTTGCTTCAAACTTAAAGGCTCGATGCGATTATTCTCTGCGTGCGTGTAGATTTTACGGTAAAAAGTTTTCTCGACAGCTAAAAGTGGCGCTAATCAATACCGATTCCGCGAATTCGCGAAGTTAGCACGAAGAGCTCGCACATTTTTTGCATCAAACTCTCGCGCTTATCTAATATGTAAATCGCACTCCTTCTCTCTCTCTCTTTCTCTCGAGATGAGAGAAAAGTGCGCATTTCTCGCCGCTGTGAACGTCGCTTAAATTCAAGCACGGTCGGACTCTCTTGAAGAACCGAGGCTCTTGATTTCACGCATACACGCATCCTGACCGCGGGCTCTCTCGGTACGCGCGATATATGCACGTGTGCGCCAGTTGACAAGGCGGAGGAGGGGGTGGGAGGTGCGGAGGGCGATGCCGGGGTCGTCGACCCCGGTGAGCACTGTTTCTAGCAGAATAGCTCTTTTGCCAAGCGAATGTGTGTCACGTGTGGCACACTCGCCGCGCCGTGCGTGCACGGTTTTACGCGGCGCGTGTAAGAGCGCCGCGAGTGCGCGCGCGCATGCGCGCTTCCCTCTACCTCGCGAGAGTTTCCTATGGCGAGGTTCGTAACGAGTGTCGTATTGCCGAGCCGAGCGCACGTACGATACCAATTCTTGATATTGAGGGGATAATCAGGAGAAAAAAATCTCTAGAGAGTTAGTTTCCATCCGAGCGAGAAGTTTTTTGAATTAAATTTATTTTGTGCGTTTGACAGAGACAGTGTTTTACGACGAAAGTTGTGAAAAAAATTCCTTGAACATTCCCTGATCTCTTCTAAATATTTTTATTCCAAATTCCAAAAAAAAAAAAAAAAAAATATTTTAATGCTTTTTTGTTGTTGCAATTTTATCAAATAAAATTTAAATAATGCAGGTAGAAACAAAAATAACTTTTAAATAATATATATAATATCCATAAATAAAAATGAATAATAAAAGAAAAAAAAAGGAGAATAATCTTATTCCTCCTCTCGATTTTTTTATATAAAATAATGCAACAATTCTTTGACAACAAATTTCTCCGAAATAGATGTTTCGCGCGCATCGTATAAAAAGTTCTATCTCGTGTCATCGGCTTGCGATATGCATATACACAATTGCGGATTGCGATGATACGACGAATGCCAATCAATCTTCGCAAGAAACTTTTGTCGGTATAAATATCGTCATGCACGCGAACACTTTATCCGAGCACTGAGTTTTTTCCATTTAAACTCCTACACACTGTATATGTTCTCTCTCGGCAAAATATGCACAACCCACTAGCAGGTATATAGTATACGCGATCATAAATCTAGGTAGCGAGCACTTGTACAATCGTGATCCTAAGCAAGGAAAAATCCGGGAAAATTTAGCGCTCGCGTCCGATTAAATAACACCGATTCAGTAAACATATATTCGCGCAAGTAGAAAGAGCAAATTTGCAAGTGGAAAAATTTTCGAAAGCCCGTAATAATCGAAAATTTTTTTACTTAACGCAGTAAATATTATCTAGAAAAATATATATGTGCTAATACAGGCACATACAATTTTAATGTATGCATTAAAAATATCAAATATTTTAATACATCATTCATCAAAATATATATTTTATTAGACAATAATATAAAGATAAGATAATAAAATATAAAGAAAATAACAAAATGTAAAAAATATAAAAAAGTGTAATAAAATATAAAAAAGATAATATAAGATGATATACAAGATAAGAAAATAAAAAAATATAAAAAAAATGATAAGAAAGTATAAAAAGATAGCGTGTAATATACAATAAGATAACAATATAATAAAATATAAAAAATAATATAAAGATAAGATTTACTACGTCAAAGAAAAAAAAAAAAAAGAAAAAGAAAAAGAAAAATGGATACATGTCAAAATTATTCTGCAAAATCCCTCTCTCTCTCTCTCTCTCTCTCTCTCTCTCCCTTTGTCGATCCGAAAAGCACGCGAATCCCGTAGAGTTGCTCGACATGGGAAAGTCTTTTACGGTTGACAGCTATTTTTCGTTTGGCCAAATAACGGCACGGTAACCGGTAATTCTCCTCCGGTCGGCGAATAGTCCCGACCAGAGTAGGTGAAAAGACGAGCGGGCGCAAACAAGAAGAGTAACTCCGCGGAGTTCAATAACTCGGAAACTTCCTAGTTCGGAAAAGGTATCGCTCGAGATTTTCGCCGTCTCTCTCTCTCCCTCCCTCCCCGCACGGGAGGAGGGGAGGGGGGAGAACCGCCGGTCGAGGCAGTAATATCGGGCGGATATAGATCCCTTCTGGCGTCGATCCACGAAAAGAGGGAAGGGAGGGCGGGAATTTAAATTAACACATTGGCGTGCGAGGGAAGGTGAGATGGAAGATGATAAAGCGAGACGGGGAGAGAGGTGTGCAGCGTATCGCGCGACACGGATCCGCGCGAAATAATTGCCCCAGACCCCGAACGGAACCGAATAATTATCGCCGAGCAGAGTCAGTGGCCCGCCCGACTTTTCTCCTTGCGTAGAAATAACGCGCGTTAGATTGAGAGCCCGCGATAACGAGAGCGCGCCGCGTATAATTGCTTCTTCGAACCGCTCTTTCGCGAGTGCGAATCGCGATTTATTCAGTCAAATTGGGATGGACGTGCATTATGGGATAGAATCGAGCAGCTAGTAAATGCCCTTATCTAGGTCCGCGAGGTGTTTACTTCCAGGGCAGGCCGCACGCAAGGTTCGATATAACTAAATATTTGTTTAAAATTTTATATTGTTTGCTGTATTAATTGTTTCTAAATTTAATATAAATATTTTTATTTGTTAAATAAAATTTTTTAAATCCGTATAATATAATAATTTTTCTCATCTAATTTACGCATAAATATACATATTTTATCCTTTTTTTTTTTTTTAATGAATAATCTTGACGATCTTGATATTGTCTTAAAAACTAATTAAATATCTTGCATCGATCTTATCTCGAGTTTCGAGACAAGACGAGATAATATCAAGACTAGTCTTAATATCTCATGCAAATCTTAGTTATCTCGATGAACGATGAGAGCAAGACCGTGTACATTATCTGAACGCAACGTTCCTTGGTGCAAAAATAACTTTAAAATCAATTGGCAAAGGTATCCGCGGCTCTCTTTTGCCCACACAATCCGTATTATAGCAAGTCGAGTCTCCACAATTACCGCGAAGCTCGTTACTCGACGCAGACTCCCGTGACATTTCGCTGGCAGTTGCGAGAAGACGCGCGTAAAAAGCGTCTACCCACGCTCCAGCGAGATGTTCTATAACGACTCTATGGCGGACTCTTCGAAATGCGACTCTCCTCTATACATAAATAATAAAGCGCCGAGCTATTTATAACTTGGATAAACTTCAAGCGCGGACTTCGACTTCGATGGACTTTTTCCGTCGACACGCGTCGCCGCCTGTCAAGATGGAGATTAAATATGAGAACGTAAGATTTTTACTGGCAACTCATAAAAATCACGCTGGCCCTCCCCGTTCATTGTTCATTGAAATCAACGTATTGTACGAACACCACACTGTCGCATCTGTATTTTAACAGAAATTTAAATATCTCTCTAAAGTTCCGAAAACATCATCTTGAATCCAGGCCAAACAATGTCCATCGCTCACTGTGTGGTTGTTGAAGATGACAACGAAGAATCCGTACGATTGGAAGATCGATAGCGCGGGGAAGGGAGGAGGGGGGAGGGGGGAGGGGGGGAGAAAAGCGAGTTACGGTCGTTAGACACCATATAAAGTCCCAGTCTCGTAAAAGAACAGATGCGAAAATAGTCTCTTTGTTTGTTCGATTTACTCCTCGTTATAAACCTCATTTCCCGCGATAAAATTTGCTTTTACATAAAGAGTTATGCTTTGACGTAAGGTCGAATAATATATCAAACGCTATTTAATCAAGGTGTAATTCTAGAAATCGTATGTATGTGATTGGAAAAAGTGCGCTCGCACCTTTTACTTTATTCTTCTAATTATTCTCCCTTCCGTTATTATTATTATTTTATTAATTTTTTTATACTGCATGTTTATTATTATTATTAAATAATTTTATTATTTTATTTATTATTTTATTTTATTATTTTATTTTATTATTTTATTTATTATTTTATTATTTTATTAATTAATTTTATTAATAATAATTTATATTATATATTAATAATTTTATTAATTTTTTTTATAATGCATGTTTATTATTATTATTATTATTTTATTAATAATAATGATAATAATAAGAAACATGCGTTATAAAAAATATATATATTAAATATTATTAATATCTATTATAATATAAAATATTAATATTAATACATTAATATACATATATTAATATATATATATATATGTACACATTCTTCTCTACATATGTATATTCTTATATAAAAAACATAATTACATAATTATATTAAATATTCACTAGCAATGATAGGGAATAGATGGTGTGTCGAGGGCCGAAAGTGACCTGAGAGGAGGCGCGAGAGGAAAGTAGGTGTGGTACACTCAGGGTTCATCGCAGTACAGAGGCGAGTACAGAAGCAACGTCGTTTTCTCATCGCGTCGACTTTCACGCGCGGCATCCCGATCCGGAGGATCGCGAATCGCCAATGAAAATGGTCGAGGAAGGCGCGACACGATGGCCGGTGGCCTTATCGGACCCCGGTCGTCGTTTGGCGAAAAGCCAAAAGGCAGCGCACGCATACGCGACCGTCAGCCGGCGTCGAGAGAGAGGATGCCAGCAGCAGCTCTCGTCGAGCACAATGCCCACCATTGTACGCGGTCCTCCCTTCCCCCCTCCATCCCCTTCCCCCCCCCCTCCCCGCCGCCGCCACCCTTCTCACGCGAGAGAGAGAGAGATACGTGTTACATTGTTTCCAGGCACGCGGATCAGGAATACATTTTAGTTTCGCGAGAAACGCGCGAATCTCGACTTTCGGATTTAGAAGACGAAATTAGAATGCGCGATACGGTCGATGCGGCTACAATGTTCGTTTGTATTTATTTCCAGCGGTCACTTATTTTTTTTTTTTTTTCCGCTTCGAACATAGCATACATAAATTTCGCAAAAATTGGCGCGAAAATTTTGCACCGCAATGTACTTGACTTAAAAAAAAAAAAAAAATATTGCAGATCGAATGGTTTTATGTTTATAATTTGCGATCGATTTAAAACGGACGAAATTTCATTTCTAATTCGTTTATATGTAAAAACGAACACATGCGAAAACTTTACATTTCCCGACCCACAGTGCGCCGTTCAGTGACATAAGTGATCGACGAACAGCTGATTCGACCGTTGACAGAAAACGCATGTCTCCCGCGTTTTGCCGGGGTTATGCGAAAGTAACAGCTGCCGTGTGCTCGTCATTAAACGCGGATTAAACGTGGACTTGCACGATGCCGATGACGACGATGACGTTTCTCTTCCGGAGCGGGTTCGTTAGCGATGGCGAACGGAAGTGTCACGCGACGCTATAGAAATGAGTACGCGATGAAGATCACGTAAAGAAAGAAAAGGCGGATCGGCCGATCATAAATCGGTGAAAGCGCCGAGCGTTCCCCTCCGGTGTGACTGACCTGCGCAATATATATATATATATATATATATATATATATATATATAATTCCTGTATATTGCACTTGCACGCAGCCACGCAACACGCGTAGGCGCGAGAGCTCAGGATCGTCCTATTAGCCTCGAGGACCTGGGACGATGAGAGTCTTATAGTTTTCGAGTGAAGCAAATTTGCTCTGAGAGCGATCGAGCGAATGACGTCAGAAGCTCCGTCTTGGATTGTTAGATTAATTAATAAAATACTTGCAGTAAACGTTTGATTGCTTACACTGTTAAACACCTTAGGTTCTGCCAAGTTATTTTTGGTAATAAAATAATTATGTAATAAAATTCTCTATTCAATACAATTAATTATTTCGAATAAATGAACAGAGTATCTTGACAGAATATGATGAATGAAAAATGATTTAATAAATAAAAAAAGGGAAAATAAAATTGACAGAAATAATAGATAACATATCTTGCACTTACATATTGCAGTATTGCAGATGCGGAATATATGCATACATGCAGCCGCCGAATAGCCCGCAGGCAGAGCCCCGACAGTATTTTGTAATTGTCAATAGTTGCCTTGGGCAGCAAAAATATTTGACGCGATACTATTATATGCGCGACAGTAAAATAAAACGAGTAACAATGATGGTACCCGTAGCGAGATTTTAATTTTAATAATGTTATATGCGCATTGATTCAAAATTATCGGTTACTGTAAATCAATCATGTAATTGAGAAAAGCACTAGAAACGAAATATCATATGCATATCTTTTTCCAAACATTTTGCGTTATTTTAAATATAAAAATATTAAAAGTTTTTGCCGCCATTATTTTCATAAAGTTTATTTCAATTTTTCTCATTTATTAAATTTTATATTCTGATAACATATACACTTCGAAATAATTAATAATATTCATAATATTAATAATTAATTGTATTAAGTAATAAATAATTAAATAATAATGTATCAATGATTAATGATGTATTAATAACGAATAATTGAGTGTATTAAATATATTATAGAGATTTCACTACACATAATTATGTATATGCCAATTAGAAAATATTGCATGATATCATGACATTAATACACGCGATGCAAAGGTGTCTAGAAGCACTTCTAATCAAGGCTAAGAATATTTCAACAACGTTCAAGACGATTTACGTTTCTGTTTTAGCTGCGAAACGAACAAACGGAAAACACACCAGGCGCGAAAAGACGACGAAACGCACCTGTTGCTAAACGCGATTTTCAGACGAGCCGAAAAACGAGGCACGAACGATCGCGAGCACCCTCCTGTCCACGCTTTCGACGCTTGTCTCGCAATCGGAATCTCGTAACACGTCGAAACGAACGCCAAGGCGACGTTTGCCTCGAGAAAAGAGAGAAAACGATGTCACAGCGAGGTGCAAGACGAAACACCTGTCGAGTCGCGCGATGGACGTGATTTAATCAAAGTCGCTTTTTCGATTTTCTAGAGAAAAGAGGAATTAATTGCAAGTCAGATTCGAAATCTTTCTTCATTTTCCATAATTAATGTTAATTAATTTTGACGTTTCGCAGCAGGAAAATTTGCTCATATTTAATATACAGGGTGTGCTCAAACCTTCCGACCAGACTTTACAAGATTTTATAAGAAATTTCATTCTGAACGAAAAATTTCTCTAAATATGAGTCGAAAAATGTTTCCTTCAAAAATTATTCCAGAAAATCTTTGATATCAGGATTTGTATATCGCGTGTCCTAAACGGTCCAAATTTTAATATAATATTTAATTTAATATATGAATCTATTAAATAGTGACATTAATATATTAATATTTCAACGCAAAATTAATAATTTGAGAATAAATTTTGCGTGAAACCAACAAATTTTTAATGATAAAATTAATTCTGAAAAAAAAAAAAAAAAATTATTGACAGTCCGTGATCAATCACTCCTATCATAGGAATAAAATCAACATTCTTTTCTGTAAATTTTAACAGATAAATTCTGTCACTAATAATACTATAATATATCTAGTGTATAAATTAAAAATAAGCACATTGTGTTATTTCCACACCTTTTTCAACTGTTTCAATAATTCAACATTTGAGTCCAATGAACACAACACAGCGATATGTTAAATTAAAACCTGAATGCCTTAAATATTTAATACAATTTTCACCGCCAGATATCTTAACGGGAAAACAAATTTTTCAATTGTGCTCGAATGTCGCAGAAAATTTATTTAAAAATTCTCGCAAAAATTCTTTAAATTATTCTAATCATGCCGAAACAGTTCGTAAAAAAAAGGAAAAGCAGATCGTTCTACGCAGAGAAAAAGAGGGCAGAAAAATTCAGATATAAAAACATAATTAATAGAGGTAAGGAGATATGAATCCGCACAAGGAGATAAAATCCTATCGTTCTGCCGGGCGAAAAATTCGTGCCGAAACTATTAATGTTCATTAAAGAAAGTCGGGTGCATTACAATAATGCGTCTTCAGACTGCAGCTGTGCGCCGAATGCGCGAAATGAAGGCGTTCGAGGGCGAAGAGGAAATTAGCAAAAAGTAATCCCGCTCCGCGCCGTTGGATATTAAATTTCGAGGCAGCGTTTTAACAAAGCTGTCGCAAAGTCTCGTTCGACGTCTCCTTGTAAACGTACGACGAATTGATTTAGGAGACATGGCCGAGAGAAAGAGAGAGAAAGATAGATAGATAGGGAGGGAGAGAGAGGGAGAGGAGGAGAGAGAGAGGGAGAGAGAGAGAGAGAGAGAGAGAGAGAGAGAGAGGAGGGGGTGGGGTGGGTGGAGTGAGGGAGAGAATGAGAGGTGAAGGGGGGAACGGAGGTCGCACGAGGATTACGGGCGCCCCGTGACCGCGCGTTTAATTATTGCACGGCGCGTACCAATTTACGAGCGAGCGGTCACCGATGTCGAACGCCGGAGAACCAATTCCGAGGGCGACATATACAATCTACGAGGGCGGAGAGTCGAACGAAATGGGGTAGAGTTCTATTTCGCGGAAGCTCTCCCGGCTCCGAAAGCTCTCGACAGAGTTTCCCCCCCCCCTCTCTCTCTCTCTCTCTCTCTCTCTTTGGAAATAAATACAAATAAAAATCGTGCGATGTACGCGATTTACGAGTCGCATAAGTAATGAATGAAGATAAAAGTTTTTATATGCGGCATTTTTCTACATATTTATCGTCTATCATAAATTATTCTTGCGTGTATAAACAAATTTTGTATTCTATCGATGAATGAAATTATGAAGGATACCGTTACATAATTGCTGCAAAAAAAAAATAAATAAAAAAAAACTCGATATCTCCGAGCACGTTGTGTCATTCATTGATCAAGAGAGAGAGAGAGAGAGAGAGAGAGAGAGAACAACTTTTTCTCTCTCTCGAATACGAGCTGTTTACTTGGCGAAAAAGTGATTCGCGGTGAATGATGATGTAATCACCGACGAAAATTGATATTCCCGTAGCGTGAAATTCAAGTCTGAATATAGCCGCATTGTAAACATATCTCCACGCGAGAACGGATTCTCGGAGGGGATTAAGAAAATAACGAACTCTCTCGCGGAGAGTGATCGTGCACGCCAGATGTGATCGGCTGATCAACTGGGACGCGAAGGAAACTGGAACAAAGCCAGAAGATTTTCTACATAAAAATCCGCAAAGAGAAAGATTGCCTAAAAAAAAAAATAGAAATCCACAGATTCTTTATTTTTGAAGTTTGCGCAAGGTGTTCCAGGTCAATAAAACTTCAGAATCTTACCAGAAATTGAATTTGGAACAAAAAAGTCCCTATAAACTAGGAAAGGCTTCGTTAAAAAGTTATAGCTAATAAACTTTGAAAAATCACGCTTTTACGATGATTTTTTTAAATAATCTTTCGTTCATTTAAAAAAAAAAAAAGTAACGAAATACATTTGATGGGTAATTAAAAAACAAATTAAATTATATCAATTTCATTTAATTTTAATAAGAAAATTAGCTCAAAACAACGAAAAAAAAAACCAGAAATTTGAAAAAAAAACACTTTTCGATGATCTTTGTGTAAACACTACATTCTTAGTGCAAACATTATAAATGCAAACATAAAAATGTCCTTATTAAATTTTGATCATAATTAATTACTTACAGAAAGTTTATTAGCTATAACTTTGCAACGAAGCGTTTCCAGACCTATATTCATAGGAACTTTTTTGTTCCAAATTCAATTCCTTATAACCCTGCAGTTTCATTGACTTGACCTGGAACACCCTGTATACGCACTTAGAATTTCTTTTAACATTCTTTTCTATTTTTTTTTTGAATTTTGCATACGCGTTTAAAATTTTCTCATCTTTTTTTTATTCTTCTCTACTTTTTTGAAATATATATATGCATTTAAAATTTCTTTTTATATTCCTTTTATGTTGTTGTCCATTTCTGTATGCATTTATTTATAATCTATTTTACATTATATTTTTTTTTATGTTGTACATTTCTTTTTAAAAAAAAAAAAAAATCATACATTTTGTATTTCCCTCTCCTCTCTCCCTTTTTATTTTTATTTATTTATTTATTTTTTTTTCCTTTATACTTACATTATACATTATAAAATACACTTTATGACTATCATTCAGTATCGATAGTTATAATAATAATGAAATAAAAGACCGATACAATAAGATTTTGCCAAAGCTCTCGATCTTACATTCGCCGAGCGTATAGTGAATCTAATCGATTCCTTACTTTTCCGTGCGGCTGGCTTTGCCCAACGAAAATCGAAGGAAAGGTGCCCATTTACCGCGATCTTGCCCCCCCCCCTCCTCTACCCCCCCCCCTCCCCATCCCTCCCGCGTTGCATTTCGCGAAGCGATTACGTTAGTGAGAACACCTCGCCCTCGTGATGTGCAAAAGGTGGACACTTGAAAAATTCATGATTTTTCTCGACGTACCTTTACGAAGCTCGTAATCATTCACGATGAAATCGAGATAATCGATAGTTCGCGGACGAACTCAACTTTCTCTCAAGATGCTGCTCGACTCTCCGCCGCCGACTTTCTTTGCGTGGTCGAGTCGTGCGAATCGGACAATGTCAAGATCAGAACAATGGGGCGCGGCCAGGTGTGCCGAAAATAAAACGACGCCGCGTATTTGACGTAGTCAATTAATTCATCCGACTTAGTTCCTACGATAACGAATTATTCGATTGAAGAAAGTCGCGGAGAATTAGTTTTGACGATCCCCGGCAATGACATTCGCGCGCAATTTATTTATCCTCCGTCTCTCTCGCTCTCGCCACGAGTCAAATGTCAAATCGCGCTCGTAAAGGACAGTCGGCGGGGACGGCGTTAAAGAAACGGCGTTTCGTTTCGGCGATTCCGCGACCAAGGGGCGGACGGGAGGGAGGGAGGGAGGGGAGGGAATATTTTCGCCGGAGGCGTCGTAATAGAGGGTGGATCGTAAAATACGGACCTCAGAGGACTGGATAAAGTTCCGCCATAAAGGGGGTTAATTCCTGTTAATCCTTTGATACGTACCGCGGCCGCTGGAATAGGGGATGATATTAGGTATGTATGCGCGGGAGGGGCGAACTTTCCAAGTTTACGCAAAGGTAGATGAAACTGGTAATTAAAGTGGATTCCCTCGCGGAGAACAAAGCCCGCCCCGGTCCGCGGGTACGAGAGATGTAGGGCGAAAAGCGACACACACACACACACACACAAACATATACATATATATATATATATATATATACACGCCTTTGAAAAAAAAAATTCAGTTAGGACGAGAGATGGTAGGTGAAAACTTGAGTAAAGCGGAGCGAGCAAACGCAGTTTTTTGCATTTTTAACGCGAGTCTTCGCCGGAAATTGTAATCGTTGTAATTCACTTTTCATTAGCCGCCGGTACCGACGGGGGTTTCCCCATCTAATTGCTAACACGTCCAAGGATACATGCGCAAAGAACAATTTAAAAACGACGCGGATGACGTAATTGCTGAAAATGTATTTAAAAATCCGTCAATGCAGTATTTGATCAAGAGTAACTGACAGCTTTAAATACAAGGTGTCCGATTTTAATTGACCACCTCGAATATCTCTCGAACAGTTGGTATAAAAAAATAATTGTTTTTAGGAAAAAGTAACAATTGTTTGTTATGTATATTTTTAAACAATTATTTGTTTCTTTCTTTTATATCAATTAATTTGTCTTATTATTCTATATGGAAAAATATTATGGCAAATTTATCAAAACTTGAATATTTTATGAGATATTTTATATGAAAATATGTCAATATAATATAAAATTACTCAATAAATACTTTTTTCCCCACTATGTATCTAAATTATTTAACAAGCGGATATATTTTTCACATTTTCAGCGTCTGGAATTTTTCCAAAATCATTTACCCGAAGTGTCCCAATGTTAGAGTGAATCTGAATTTTTGATATCTCTCTATCGTAAATATCATATTGGCTCTTTTATCTTCCTCGCCATTGAACGATACGGGCCACCATGGAATGATAATCGCGCGAGTCAAGCGATTTTACGAGGCGGGATTATCTCGAATCGATGAATCGCGCATGCGCGAATGACAATTCTATTTCGAGTTGCATCATTACGATCATTATACGACGCCGGCGGCGAGATTAATGTACCAAATCGGTGGCTGAGTTTCCTGTTGATTTTAATTATGTTAATTCTGTTTCTCTTTCCACTACGCGATAGCGTAAACAACGTAATGTGCGTGCGTGAATTGTATCTTTTATGCACCGCGTATACGGTGAACATATTCATCGGCATCGGTACGTGTACGTATTTCCTAAACGCCAAGCGGAAACGCGAGATTACAATCAAGGGCGCGTGTGTGTGCAGGATGCAAAATGCATCTGAATAAATAAATGCAATATCGTTTCTTTAGATTCTCGAGAATAGTTGTTCCCAAGGAATATCATATTTCTCCTCGAGTAAAGGATCGTCTCTTAACGTGAAATGCCTCAAGCGTAGAGACAATGTTTGTAAAAATATTGTATGTTATTGAAAATTCTCGGAGACTTCAATCTTGTCTTAATCTGCGGTAAATCTTCCCAGCAAAAATTTCATCTTCCATTGTCTCGTCTCCATTTTATTAACAATTTTTATTTAATAATTCTTTAAAATAATATTTAACAATGTGTACGTATAATCTTTATCATATATAATAAAATAATAATTATTATATATATATATATATATTATTATTATTATTATTATTATTATTATATA
>JBCAUJ010000008.1:5285358-5308730 GCA_038406275.1 Cataglyphis albicans
CTCTCTCTCTCTCTCTCTCTCTCTCTCTCTCTCTCTCTCTCTCTCTCTCTCTCTCTCTCTCTCTCTCTCTCTCGTTTGCACATGCAGCCATACATACGAGCGTTACCGTAAACGTCAGCTTAACATAAAACACAGGAATACGCTTGCAACGCTGGCGGAGTAAAATTTCAAATTCCGTACGCGTGTTCCAGTATGTTTAACCATCCCTCCAAGCGCATATTCAATAAAGAAAATCTTTCATTAATGGCTTTATTAAGTGGCTATGCGTGTTCGCCATCTTCCCCACGCTGATTCATTAATAATAAATCACGGACGAATGAATGGAATGAATGGTTTATTTTAATAATCGACGATAAGCCGCCCTTCCTCGGCTGCCTTTCGAATATTCTATGAAAAATTTCGCAACATCGGGGAGAAATGACGAAAAGAGAACGTTTTAAAGATGTTTTGGCTGTACAATAGGAGTAAAAACTGTCAATTAAAAAAAAAAAAATAATAATATTTCTTACTGTTTGAAAAAATCAAATAAATAAATCCAGATTAGAAAAAGAATTAAAGTACCACAAAATAATGTTTTTTAACGTCTTCGTAAGAGAAATTAATTGTAATTGATATTTTTAAAAGTTAGATGATAAGAGACGAGCGATTTGTTCATTCCGGCCTTCGCCACGATTCTGTCAAATCTCGGTAGTGCTATTCGTTATCAAGGTTGCTGCCCGAGATGTGACAAGAAAAACCAGCGAGATCTCGCTAGTTTGTGCGCATCAGCACCAACTTTTTTCGCGCATCATCGAGAGTTTGTCAACGTTTATGGTATAGTCGCTATTTACGGA
Source organism: Cataglyphis albicans (assembly GCA_038406275.1). NCBI lineage: Eukaryota > Metazoa > Arthropoda > Insecta > Hymenoptera > Formicidae > Cataglyphis > Cataglyphis albicans. Next base: position 5,286,192 of record JBCAUJ010000008.1, read on the forward strand.
TGAACATCAGCAAAAACATTTGGCACGAACAAATGGAGACGACGCAGCTCAACAGATTTTCTTCGTCGCTAGTTTAGAGATATGAGGAAAAGGGGAAGGAGGGGTTGATGGAGCAAGAGGCGTTCCTTCGCTCGCCTCTTCTTATTCGTAACGAAGAGCGGATAAATGAGGAGAAAAGCGCGATGTACGAAGGAAAGGCAGCGGCAAAACAAACCATCGCGCGAGGAAGCGCGGCTGCAGAAGAAGTTACTTGGAATGATGTCAAGAAGTTGGGTCGCGTATATACGCTACGTCGAGGGTACTCGATACACGAAATCGTAAAGATTCTTCGAAGGACTCATTCTCGCCCAAATCGCGAGGTAGAAGAGTAAACTTTGCCTCAACGATATCGGACGACGTTAAGTTGATCTCGCGCGTCTCTCGCGTTTTTTCGAAGGTAGAGAAGTCCGCTCGCCGGCAGCGGCGACGGAAGGCGTAGGAGACCGGAAGAGCGACTATTTTTCCAAACGGGAAGCGTCACTTTCCTGTTTACACGACGAGTATGCCAGGTTTTTTCTTTCGGTCGATTTGGCGGGAAACAAGACAGAAATTCTTCGACTAAGAACAAATTTTTTTGACAGCTGATACATCGGACATTTGACAGCTGATACTACACTGGAGTGAAAAAATAATGACAAATTCAAGATTTTCGTAAATATATATATATATATAAAGAATATAAAAGCTATTTGTTAAATTTGCTTCTGAAATAATTTATTTATATTTTATTTAATAATAAATTTAAAAATAAATATATTTTATTAAATAATAAAAATAGTTTAAAATATTTTTATTATTTAAAATAGTTTAAAATATTTTATTATTACTTATACATTTTGCTATTTTTTTAGAAACATATTTTTGTACACTAAAATTGCAATTTCTATCCATGATTTTCGATCGCTCAATGCTATATCTCTGGCTGCTAGCAATATGTTAGTTGAGAACGATGCAATTTTCGCATTTAAAAAAAAAATTGCCGTTATAATTGGCCGTCACCAATAACAAAATTAGTCTCGACCGCTTGTCATCCTATACTGTGTATACGACAATTCAACAAGGAAGAACATCGATCGCCGCTGCGATATATGTTTGTTACACAGCCTCCATTTTATTTTAAAAAATAAATAAATTAATGTTACCACCGAGTATATATACAAGATTAATGAACCCGTAATCAATCGGCAGAAGCGGACGATTAATTAACTCGCGAATAACCAAGCAGACGCTGTTCCACTCGATAGATTTATCGCACGTGAAAAAAAAAAAAAATTCCACGAATTATCTTCATGTCGCATCATTAAAGGGCACGTTCGGCCGCGGCGAAGATTCTCGTGCTTTAAGAATTCGCCGGGGAGGGGTGGACGCTGTGCTTGGAAAGGTGGAAAACTCCAAGATTGATGACGGCGCGACTCCACTGACAGTCGGGTCGCAGGGTAAAACGCGAAAGACACTGTTTGAAAATCAATGGCGCCGAGTGTGGCGAAAAAACAAGCGAGCAGTCGGCGAGGAGTGTATCTCGAGGACAGTCGCTGAAGAGAGTGACTCCGGTGAAACCGAGGCTTCGCTCCATCACAGTCGCCGAAGTCATTCCCGTGGGAGGAAGAGAAGAGACCGTTACTTTTTCTTTTTTTCTTTTCTTTTTTGGGAAAAATACCGCGAGGCATACATCATATGTCACCCACTTTCCTCACTCTGCGTGGAAGACTCTGCCTTTTTCGCTCTGCCCTCGGTACGGTAATTTCAAATGAAAACTTGAACAAGGTAGCGCGAGGACAAGGAATTTTATAGAAACGTTGAACAATGTACTTGTCATTATTAGTCCAACGTGATACAAAAAATGGTGCCTAATTAAGAAGAAACTTTTTAGACAAAAGTTGTTTGGTTCTGAGGGAAAAGGAAGATAGGAATATTAGTTAGATCTCAGATGGCGTTGTCAAGGTCATATCAAGGTCACTTTTAAATTTTTAAATAGAAATTTTTCTACGCACATTTTTGTAACTTATTTCAAGAGCTTTTCAAAACACTATAATAAAGTATTTTTTAAATTATTTATTTTAATCTGATATATTTTGATATAAAATATAAGATATCCCATAAAATATTTAATTTTCGATAATTTTATCGTAATACTTTAATGTATAAATTAATAAGATGAGTTAGTTGATGTAAAAAAATACAAATAACTGTTTAAAAAAAAAAATACATTGTAAATTAGATACTTCTTCTTAAAAACAATTATTTTCATTTAACATCATCCGCTTTAATGTGTGAGATACATTTGTGGTATTCGATGAATAATCTGATAAATTAAAAGGCCCGCTCATTTTTAATCTAAAATTCCTGTTAACCTAACAAGGTCATTGTGCTGCTCTTGGAGGATATCAAAGATTGTATTCCGAGCAGATACGCCGTAATTTGTTGGGAATATGGAGAACACGTAGCTCGCGAGAGCGAGTCGGAGATGGGGAGGAACGCCCGGGGCTAATTAACTGTATAATTAATCGAGCGAGCGAGCGAACGAACGAGCTCTCGGGCGTAAGTAGCTCCAGGCTGTCAGACGCAGAAGAGCCGTCTGACCGATGTCTCCCTGTCGGCTTCCTCATCCTGCCGCGCCCTGCTTTGAGCCTTTGTCACGAATCTCATGAATTGGGAACTATCCTCGAAACAATCACGATCCGCTCCCGCGAATCACGAAGCCTCCGAGCATTTTCCCGTCACCGCTCTACGACCATTCAATGCGCCTACTGTATCTCATATGTACGGAGGGCGTCTTGGAATTATCAGCATTATCATATATCAGAAAGAAGAATCAATTATTAAAAAGAATCTGGTATCTGATAATGATTGAAAATCCAAAAACTTTCCGAAATTATAAAATTATATTTATTATATTTCAAGTTGAATTTGAAGAGCAATATAAAAGTGAAAAAAGCGACAGGAACATTTTTTTTTCATAATAATTAAAATAAATGTATAATTAAATAAATAATTAAAATAATAAATTTGATAAATAATTAAAATAATTAAAATTTCTATTGGACTCACGTGAAAAAAATGACAGAAAGAGCGATGGACACGTGTAGATGTCAAAAAAAAAAAAAAAAAAAAAAAAAAAAGAGGCTGTTAATGAGTGAGGACACGTGAAAGAAAAGAAAAATAAATGATGAAAAACATCCTTTATCTCGCACTTGTATATTCCTTTTAATTAAGGCAGGCTGCCTTATCAACTTGCCATGTGCGGGAGATATATAGTCTCGCGAAAGTTAATTCGGACTAATTTTCTCACGTAATTCATGCGTTTATCTTCCTGTAAATATCTGCAACATTATTCTTTTATTCTTCGTTTCGTATAATGACTTTCGTATTAATCTTAATGGAGAAAAATTTTTCAATTTTTCAAACACTGTGTGTGAGAGAGAGAGAGAGAGAGAGAGAGAGAAAAGCAGGTTCTAACATAAGTGAAAAATCAATCTCTCAAACTCCAGCTGGTACGTATGATCTGTACCGATCGTGCATCAGGGTTACTCCGAAGAGAGATAGATGCTGAAAGTGGGGAAAAAAGGGAGAAAGAAGGAGCGAAGGCGATAAATGGAAAAGCAATAAATGGATATGCAAATTGGAAAAAGAGCTCCGATTACACAGAGTGCATTACCGGATAGATTATTCGGCTTTTCAAAGAGAAACTGCACGCGTAGAATGAATAACAGCGGGAATGCCGAGAGAGCCGTAGAGGGGAACGGAACAAATAGATATAGAAAAGGGGATACACGTACACGCGCAAACGCATACGACACACGCGCGCCACTAACGAATAGAAGGGCGGATGCTGCCGCTGCTGTTGCCGGGCTAAGCCGATTCCGCATATCTCTTGCAATTTGCAAATGAGCGACGAAACCGGATAACCTACCTCTAACTTCGACCAATTTTCAAACGCCATTCTCTCCCTACAGAATACACCCCCATGCCGCAGGGCATATGGAGAACGCGATCGATACCGCATACGTTTCGACATATACGTACGTATTCAAATAACAACGATGCGGCTTGTCAAGAAATGATTCTGATCTGCGATAGTTGCGATCGTTATGGGGATTTAAAAGCAAATATAGCACTTAAAAATCCAAAAATGTATATACGTATATAAGATGATATATACAGGGTGCATTTAAATTAATAAGAAACACATTTAAATGTCATAAAAACAAAACATTTTATAAAAAAATATTTCAGACAAAAGTATTACGATAAGATTGTCGAAAACTAAATATTTTACGAGATATTTTATATTTTTTTATATTTTATATCAAAATTCGTTAGATTATAAAATAGTGTAGATATAAAATAATTCGAAAAATACTTAACAAAACAATAATTTATTATAGAATTTTGAAAAGATCTCAAGAAGAGCTAAGAATAAAATAAAAAATAATCCCATTAAAAAAAAAAAAAAAAAAAAAGTTAACCTTCACATGACCTTCAAATAAAAATTAATAAATGCCACACTCTGTATATAATTACTAAAAAATTGCAATCTCTCGAAAATGTGTCATTTTATATAAAAAAAAAAAAAGATTTAGGATTAATCTTTGATGCAAAATAAGTGATACAGAATAAAAAATCTAACATATTAATATAAATAATTCTAAAAATAACAGAATTAGATAGAGACGGATGGTTACCCTTTTTATCAAGGGAAAACCGGCGATGGGCAGCTGTCAGAATCGAGTCGCGCGACGAGCGACACGTGAGGGCAGCAAACGCGTCCGGTATTATTCTCGCGTCGGACGTATATCGTGCGTATTACGCGCGTATATTGTGCGTGCGTGCTGCGTGCGGCATCGCGAACGCGCGCGTGCGTATTCCGCTGTCAGCTGCCGCTCACAATAGAGACGACGCGACGCTTCGCCAAAAACGGAGGCCCATTGTTGGACTCTAATTGGCGTGCGCAATCCACGACAATACCTGGCTTTCTCCTCTCTCTCCACCCCCCTCCCCCCGTCACCCTCCCGTCGCCCCATTCGCCTCATCCTCGCTCCGCCACGATCGATCCCTGGATCGATAAGTACACTCTCGTTCCGCGTTCGTCACGCGTATCTTTACATCGTTACTTATTAATCCATTCCTCTATCTTTCTCTTTCTCTCTCATCGGCCGACAACAGAGAAAACTAAACGTGACACAGCAATTTAACGCGTTGCACCGTTATCATTAGGTTAATTAATTTAATTAGCCTAATATACGGAGGATGCCAGGTCATCTCTCAATTATGGATGGCTTCGATTAACACGGAATCGACTTGTTTGCAATGAAAAACTCCCTAATTCTTTTATGACAAAAATATTATCAATTTTTGATGCTTTTGACGATGGAAAAATCAAATGATCCGCAGATGCAAGCTCCGTGCCAAATCTGTGCCACTTCGTATAACGTAAAAAGAGAGCCAGAGAAAAGAAGAGGTACAAAAGAAATAATCGACTCGACAGTTCTTCGACGAGAAACGTAAAAAGAAAGAGAGAGAGAGAGAGAGAGAGAAAATAAATAAGCGCTTTCCAATGTAAAAGAAGGAACAAAACAATCGGCGTTGTATTCACTGTACGTGTTACGACAATGAATTAAATTGCACGTGGAAGATTTCTTTCGGCCTCGCCCCAGAATTCGTAGATAAGAAAGAGCGTCTCCCTCTCGAATGTAGCCGCAAGAGAGTTTCATATCCTTCATCCGGATGAAAACCAGTCATTTGTCTCTATGGCGCGATGAGATTACGGAAGTTTTGCTGGAAATTTCCATAAGCGGATTACTCCGCTTAACGGTCGCGAATAGAATTTAAGGGGGGTAAGGTGGGTTGGGCAATTGAAAAAAATCGAAATCACTTCCTCCAAAGGTAATCTCACTACTGGGTGTCTACTCAAATCTTCCGGAAAAAAAATTTCCCTGCAAATTCCTCGATGTTCCAGGTATTTTTCTGCAAAACTCCAAGGTGAAGGGAATATTTCAAAGAATTTTTTTCGTGCAATTTCCTTAAATTAGTTTTTTTTTTATTACACGCGTTTTCTAATCTTTTTCAAAGAAGAGAAAAACAGAAGTGTTAGATTTAACAAAAACTAGTTTTTGTTAAAGTAAAAATGTCCGACTTGCATTTTAATTTTTTGTCATTAAAAATTAAAATAAAATATATATATATATTACATATTTAATATTAAATATATAAACAGAGAGAAATACATATTTGTAATATATTTTAAACGCATAATTCACACTTATTAACGGAATGCCATTGCTTATATTATAAAAGAAAAATTAAAAAAAAAAAAAAAAAGTTTTTCAAAACATTCCCTTAATCCCAATAATATTCCTTGATTCCTCCAGGCATAAAAAATTCGCCGAAAATATCAGATTTCAGGAAAATTTCAGGAAACAATATTTTCGATAACTGTAATCAACATCTATATATTCATTCGCGCAATCAATAATTAATTTTTAATTTATATTCGCGCCATTAGTCGTTTCCAGAAGAGATCCACTTCTAAAAGATATGACACGACGAATGGAATAATTCCTTGGCGTATTTAATGCTGGTCCACGCCAAAGCAGTTGAGCGAAGAAAGGAACGATTACGTTAACTGTATTTGTCAACTAGTTGCCGCGCTCTTTGCCGCCCGGCCATTCAAGAGAAACCGGTCCAGCAACGAATCTCATCGTCGCAAATGTACCTCAAAACATTGGCGCGCACAGATGGAATCTTTTCAACGGTGACACGGTATGAAGGGTCGTTGTACCGAGTACTGGCTGCACGGCTAGCGGTGTTGACAGCTGACGCGTGCCCGTCACGTGCTGCGTATAGTAAACGCGATTGCGTTTCTGCGAGTCTTACCGCCGTTATTACACCCGTGTGCGAGAAAGATGCAGGGAGATATTATCGATACGCGAGTTTCATAGCGTTGCGGAAGAAAAACTCTCTCCTGGCTGAATGGAATATGATGGCATCGAGAAAACTCGAGAAAAACCTTGTAGACAAGTTTTAAGAGCCATTTTAAAGATTAAAAAAAAGGGTTTTGCAGTAAAAGTGAAGTTTTTGTTTTTTTTTTTTTTTTTTTTTTTTTTTTTTTTTAATGGATTTCATAAATTATTTTTACTTCAGATTCTAAACTTTTCTATCACAATCTACAAACTTGGAACGCTGTTGTCTTTGGCATGAAACCGCGTAAAAAAAGAAAGAAGAAAGAAATAAGAACAATATTGGATAAGGAAAGACAGAGCCTCGCTCTATTTCTGCCATTCTTTCTGCCCACCCGCGAAGAAGGAAAGCTAGACTTCTCAGGGACTAATAGTGCACAAAGGGTCACCCCCAGGAAGGCATTACGAGAAAAAGAGCGCCATTAAAGGCGAGTTTAGGGGGAGATGAAACGACTTTAAGTGCACGCTTAACCTGTGGCAGTTGTTAAGCCAGCGGTTAAACCTTTTCGTCTCCTGCGTAAAAAGGAGGGAAGGATGATGATAATAGCGAAGGAGGTGCAGGCGGCAAAAAAAAAAAAAAAAAAAAAAAATATTGTAAGTCCACATTATTCGTCCATTTCGAATTTCGTTTCCTTGCAACGAAAAAAGGATTATCTTTTTCAGACACATTAAAATTTGATCATTACCAATGACCTTATTAAACAAAAGATCGATGATCCCGCAGCTCTCGGAGATATTTATTCGCGTATTTATGGTCATCCCTTATACGCGCGATGCTATGCACCCTTTATGACCTCCTTTATGGCGGCAGAAGCCAGGAAGGGGAGAGTTTCTTCTCTCTCTCTCTCTCTCTCTCTTTCTCTCACATGGTCCGCTCGGAAAATATACCGATGCGCAAGCTTATCGTGTTTCACAAGGAATTTAACCCGCTTTTTTAGTACGGACACGAGTACGCAAGTAGCAATGGAATTTATCCTCCATAATATGGCGGAGCGTGCGATAAAACATTGGCGAGGATGACACTTCTCCGGCTCTCGGGGGCGCGGGGCTCATTTTTCACAGATGCCAAAGTCGTCGTGGCGTGCATTATCCAGTCGGTGCATAGCGCGTAACGATTTACGAAACCTGTCCCAATGGAATAATTTCGTCGTCTCCCTCCCTCCCCTCCCCCCTCGCGTATCGTAAGATGCGAATGAGATCGCATCGATGACAGTAACTTGTCAAAGAAAAAAAAAAAAAAAAAAAAAAAAAAAAAAAAAAAAAAAATAAAATAAAATAAAATAAATAAATAAAATTTAATAATTAAATTAAAATGGAGGATATTTTTGTGCGTGCGTCCGCAACACACGTTTCTTTCGATTTTTATATTTTTTGTAAAATTTACTTGTAAAAAAAATCAAATTGATCATACACACATTTCTTTAAATATAATGGGACTCTTATTTTTTAATATTCTGTATTTATATGTTATATATATATATATATATATATATATATATATATATATATAACATATAATTATAAACCGAGATATAAATATACATTTATAATATATTTCAAACACAAAGAGAGAGAGAGAGAGAATCAAAGAAAGAATTTATTTATTTTTTTTTAAATTCCCTAAGTCTCAATAAAATTCTATGAGAATATCAAGGTAGATTTTCCAGGCGCAAAAGAATTCCCTGAGAATTTCATTTGTTTTTCACGGGAGCAGGCACCCTGATAAATAATAAAATCTACCTTTTATCTTATAAATAATTCAATTCTTTCGTTTTACTTCGGCATAAAATTATTGACTATTCATACAGTCTGTATTCATGCCGCGCATCACTTTCCCGCGTCATCGGCGCGGTTATTTCGAGGAGCTTTTCCGTCTTCTATCCCCATCTCTCTCGCTTAAGTCGAGCCTCGTTAAGTGCCTCGATAACTTCGACGCGCGAGAACAAGCGAGCCCATGATTGAGCGCGGCGAGAAAGAACCAGTTTACTGACACGGGGCTATCCGCCTCAATTTCCATTCATCGGTCAGAGGAAGGGTAAGGGAAGAGAGAGAGAGAGAGAAAAAAAGACAGAGAGAGAGAGAGAGAGAGGAGACGATCGGTCTTGGTTACCGGCAACGGAAAGTCCGCCCTCGTTGCCGCAGCTAATCTAACGCGTCCAGACGATGGCCGTTAGTCGACGTAATCCATCAAGCGGCTCGCTCTTCCGGAAGAGGAGCCACGGCCAGGTCGTCGACGGCATGGACCATCTCTCTCTCTCGAGCAATGAGAGCTCTTTCGCTGGCTTTCCACCAGCTTTTTCGGTCGGTGGATGGTTTCGTCGTTAATTGCGAGGAAGGGCGTAGGATCGGAGTGAGAATCGCTCGCGTGGCCGTCCGACAACAGCGAATACAAAGGCGATTATCTTTTTTTTTTTTTTTTGCGTACGAATGATTAGGGCGATTAAAAAAGGTGGAAGAGTATATATCACGAAGAAAATGTAATATATATATATTATTTGCAAGATCAAAATTTTAATAGCAACACCTAGATTAGTTGAGAAATTAAAGAATATTATTTATTATATTTATTAATATTGTTTATCGATTCTATCATTAATAGAGTTGTATAAGACTCGAGACAAGACGAATAAATTCGTAAAAAATATTGTATTAAATAATTGTTGTTAAAAATTTTCGGAAATTTAAATTTTCTCTTGATTTTGAATGAACCTTAGTAGCAAAAATTTTGGCTCGCTTCGATTTTATTAAGAATTTTTATCTAATACTGAACACTTGTTTTAAATAATATTTATATAATAATAATAATATATATAATCTTTTAATATATACATAATTAATATATATATAATTTAAAACAATTTATTACTGTATTTATGTTTTTCGTTTACCTCTCTAAACACTACACGTGTGTATTTATCGTTAACAAATATATACGAATATATACGATTTTTTTCAAGTTCCTACTTTTTTTCGTTGATTTAAGCTTATTTATTTATTTTTTTTTTTTTAAACACCTTATCAGAATTAAATAAAATTAATGCAATTTAGTTTGTTATTTAATTATCTATCACATTTATTTTGCTACTTTTTTCAAATAAATGAGTGTGGAAGTTATTTTTAAAAATCAAAAAATTTTTTCAAAGTTTATTAATTATAACTTTTTAACGAAGCGTTTCCGGATCTATGTTTATTGGAACTTTTTTGTTTCAAATTCAATTTCCTATGAAATCTTGAAATTTCACCGATCTCACCCTGTATGTACACAATATATGTAGTTCTATGTAGCTAAATAATTATCAACAATTTTATATTGTTTAATATTTAAATTTGCATAAATATTTTCATACAATATTTTTATATTGTTTATTATTTAATTAGTATAAATGTATATATTTATTAAATAAAATTTTTTAAGTCTGCATAATGCAGTGATTTTTTTCCCATCTAATTTACACGCAAACATATATATTTTAGCTATTTTTAAAAACTAATAATCTTGACAATCTCATTCTTGGTATTAATAACCAATTAAAAAAATCTCGTCTCGATCTCGAGTCAAGACAAGACAACATCGTGACTAGTCTTGATATCTCGTTAAAATAGATAAAGACGGGACGGAGGAAGAAGAAGAAAGAATATCTGCCCGCCCCACACCCTCGCTCGACTTTCGCGAAAGGGATCCAATTCTCGATACAAGAGCGCGTATCTAATTATCGAATCGTTCTTTTGGCGGACGCGCTCTGCCCGCGGAGTCATCAGTCACGGTTGTTTGCCGCGGAAAACCGTCAGCCCCTTTTTTCCCGCGCCGCCACCGTCGACGTTTCTCCACCCTCGGCTTTCCACTCCTGAGAATCGTCTTCCGATTCTTGCAAGCGAGGCGGTTCTAAATAAAAAGCGTCCCTCTCTCTCTCTCTCTCTCTCTCTCTCTCTCTCTCTCTCTCTCTCTCTCTCTCGCGCGCGCGCGAGACAACCGCGACGTCGCCGTCCTCGTAGTCGTCGTCGAGAGTCGATAATAAATGCAGAGCGATCGCTAGCGCGTCTAACAGCTAACGACCGGAGTTCCAGCTCTTCTATGTAAATCAGCCATCGTTATCTTTCGTAACGGCGCCGTATCTACTCGCTAACGTTCCCCGTGAGATACAAGATACCCTTGCTGGCTCTCCCTCTTTCCCCCTCCTCCCCCACCCCCCTCCCCGTCCCGCACGCTCGCTTACGCGAAACTTCGATTACAGACGGAAACTGCGGAAAACTTGGTGAATGGACCGAGAGCGAGCGAGCGGGACCGAAGTTACGGCCCCGGGACCCCTTCCCCCTCCTCTCCCTCTCCCCCCCCCCCTCCGGCCGCTACCAAGGAATCGGATGAGACGATAAACAGAACAATGGAGGTCTCCGGGTTCCGTGACAGGACACTGATCTTACACGGCGTGTGACTGGAGACAAAGTGCGCCCCGAGTATCTCTCGGCAGGTCGTCGGCACAATGTACCCTCGGCGCCTTGACTAGGGTACAAACAATTTACTCAAGCGTTATACCCCGAATTACATTTACGTGGTCGGGCGCGCGACTATAGTGGCAGGTATGTGAGAGCGCAAGAGCACAGATATGATGTAATAAAAGGCGTAGAGAAGTAATTAATATAGTTGGAAGATAAACGGCGTTTACGGCTCCATCCAATAAATTTCAGATGCACACGAAGAGAAATCAGTGGGAAATAAGAGAATAAAGTTTACGCGCAGGAGATTCAAGATATGATGCAAAAGGTGTCTACTGTGATCTTGTAAAGGAATTCACTGAACATTCTCTGGCCTTAGGTGGGTAGTTTTATTCGAAATTCCAGGGGAAGAGGATATTTTAAACATTTTTTGGTGCAATTTTCTGAAATAAATTTTTTTATACTCTTATGCGTTTTCTAATATTTTTCATACAAAAGAAGAACAAGTTAAGTTCCAAATGCTAGATTTACAAATAAAAAGAAAAAAAAAAAAGAAAATTAAAAAATTGAATAATTTTCGTAAAGATAAAAATTTCTAAATTGCATTAATGCATTAAAAATGAAAGTAAAGAATATATACTGCATATTCAATATTTCGTCAAGACATTGAATATATAAACAGAGATAGATATATTATTTACAGTATATTTTAAGCATATGATTCGGGAAAAAAATTTTTTTTTTTCAAATTCTCCGACAATTAATAAATTCCCAATAAAATTCCACAAGAATTGCCTGATTTCTAAATACAAAAAAAAGAAAAAAAAAAAAAAAAAAATCTGAGAATTCAATTTCACATATTTCATATATACAACATGTATGAAAAAGATAGTTTTTATATTTTTTATATTCCATATAAAAAAAAAAAAAAAGAAAAAATAGAAACAAGAAAAGAGTAAAAGAAAATTGACGATAATGAAGATAACGACATATCTAACGTTGGAAACAAAACACAAGGTAGTTTCGTGTACCGAACGCGACAGGCTAATATCGTACACCGTAATTTATGTCTCGCGAAATGCGTTCTTTATGACCACACGGGGCACAGTAAACGCAGTAACGCGAACGGTGATCATCTTTCTCGGCGAGGTGTAAGTAACGCGTAAATAATGACGGCCGAGAACAATTGCGATCGTTAAAGCTGCGGCAATAAAAGCAGTCTCTCTCTCTCTCTCTCTCTCTCTCTCGCTCTCTCTCTCTCTCTCTCTCTCTCTTCTCATCAAATATTTTGTTAAATAAATATTCCCGTTAATCTTCCAATACTGGAGAAAGCGGCGATATATTTTTTTTAAGGATCTCCACGATCGCACGTTTTCTTACTCTCTCTCTCTCTCTCTCTCTCTCTCTCTCTCTCTCTCTCTCTCTCTCTCTCTCTCTCTCTCTCGGGACTTTACGGCGCACCGTGCATCACGTGTTAATGCAATTACCGTACTTACGATCAATTTTGCAGGGAGAAGTAAGGACAAATTGCAAGAGCGAACCATATCGCAATCGCGATAAAGTACGCTCCCCCCCCTCCCCCTCCTCGTCCCCCTTCCGGATATTTCATCCGCTCTCCGATTTGTCGATTCACGTGTACCGAGACCCTTCCTCTCGAGTATTGCACGACAATTATGTTAAGTAAGCGAAACTCGTTTAAGCCCGCCGATAGCCAGAGAGCGCGAAGGAGTATTTATGTATTTCTACGGGAGACTAACGCGCGACAATATTTCTCTCTCTCTCTCTCTCTCTCTCTCTCTCTCCTCGCTCGCAAGGTTTTTTTGCCGATAAAATTGATCGTACGTAGTGGGACAGAGAATTATCCTGCCGTCGCGGCTACGTTTCCGCGATAACGGGGCCACGCCCGTTACTGCGAGGGAGGAAATGAAAAAGGGGGTTAGCGGGGATGAGGTCAGACTCCATGGGGAGGGGGAAGGGGGAGAGTAAAACGGGGGATTGAACGCAGTCGGGATGGCGAATCCTGAGAGTCGGCCCGGCAATAAAAACGTCGGACTTTCGGCGCGACTTTCAATAAATCGAACGTAAATCGTCCATGTTTTTCACTTAATACAAGTAATTCATAAACGCCATCTAATCTTGTTTAATGGTCAGAATAATAATTATCTCTTCGAAAACGTGATATTAATTGTTTTCCGGCGTATTCAAGCAAGTATACGTCAACTCCTTCCAAATGCAAAACTAAATATTTGATAAGAATTTAAATTTAAAATTTAATAAAATCTCAAGTATTTTCTTTAGCTAATTTATTTAACACAGCTATTTTTTAATATCGTATTTAATATAGCCATTTGAGTTCATAAAGTTAATCCCTTTCGAAATCTGATATTAATTATTTTCATATCCAAGCATGTACATACGTCAACTCCTTCGGATGCGAAATTAAATATTTGAATATTTTTAATAAAGTTTAAATTTAATTTGAAAAAAATTTAATAAGTATTTAAATATCCCTTCAAATTAATTTATTTAATATGGCTATTTTAATATCTTATTTAATATGGCCATTTAAGTTCACAAAGTTAATCTCTTTCGAAATCTGATATTAATATTTTCCAAGCAAGTATATATGAACTTCTTTAGATGCAAAATTAAATCTTTTATTTATTTATAAAATTAAATAATATTAATTATTTCCTAGCGTATCCAAGCACGTATATACGTCAACTCCTTCAGATGGGAAATTTAAATATTTTTAATAAAGTTTAAATTTAATTAAAAAAAAAATTTAATAAGTATTTAAATATCCCTTCAAATTAATTTACTTAATACGGCTATTTTAATATCTTATTTAATATGGCCATTTGAGTTCACAAGGTTAATCTCTTTCGAAATCTCATATTAATATTTTCCAAGCAAGTATAACACATCACTCAATAAGTCCCCGGTCTGGCAACATTGTTGACAGATCCACGTGATTTCTAAAAAAAAAAAAATTTGTTTTTCTTAGTTAGACCAGAGACTTATCGAGTGACGTGTTATGTATGAACTCCTTTAGATGGAAAATTAAATCTTTTATTTATTTAAAAATTACATATAATATACAGTGTGAAATAGAAAGAGGTATAAAACTTTGTAGCAACTGACGTACATCATGACGTACAATGGAAGCCGCGATAAATCAATATCTTTAAAGATGTATAACGCGCGAAGAACGCAAGAAGATGATAAGAGGACGCGGGTTCATTCTGGCCCTCCAAAGTGCATCAACGTATATTGAATGTGCATATTACATGCGGCACTCTCGTTCATACGCCCGCAAAGAACAATAAACAAGACTCGTTTCGCCGCGGCGAACGACCGTCATAAAGGGCGCTCTAGCGTTAAAGCTTCGGTAACAACTCGTGTCTCGATGACACCTCCTCCCCGAGGAACGGAGCGCGCGCGGAGTTAGGAATTAAGAGGAGGCGAGCATATATCGCGATCCGAGATAAGGCCGCGCCGCGGCTAGAGTAAATAATTCATAAATTATTCCGATCCGGGAGGATCGAAATAGCGGCGCGAAGATTAGTAAGGATTATTCACGGACCCCCTCACCCCCCCCCCCTAAAACCGTATCATTTAGCATTGGCACCTTACCACGTCTGCCTCGCTTTCCATTACCTCGAGAAGTTGCCGAGATATCTCCTCGTGGCATCCGCGAAAAGTCACCCAGACATCGCACTAAGATCGTGTAATTATTTCTAGATTTTTTTCTCTTATCTAACTTTAAGAGAAAAAAATCTGGAATTTATCTAACTTTAAGAGAAAAAAATCTATACAATAATAATAATAATGATAATATAAATAATAATTGCTGCGCCTCGTACTGTTCCCGGTAGACTGCACGTGTTAGACGATTTTCAAACTAACGAGTGAGACAATTATTTCAAGAACAATGGAATTCCGTATGATGTGCTGGTGCAATTTGCGATTACAATTGAACGAGAATACGTACGTGCACGAATATCCATACAATGGCCGCGATCCATTGCGTGTATGTTCGCGTGTGATCTTTAATGTATAATATCGGGGGAACGATGATGACGGACTCGGCGAGGAAATTGACGGTGGCGGAAAAGGCGTCTTTTCTCGCGCGTACGAGCGAGAGCGAAATGGATGGCGCGCGAGCGATAAGGACAGACAGAGGCGAGCGGTAGCGAGGTAATTGCGAGCGTATTTCGCGAGGCATTTCGCCTTGGCGTTTTGGTCGAGAAAGGATGTAGTGGAGAAACTTTCCAAGAGTAATTAACCCTTATTCGAGCGAGCCGAGTTCGAGCTGAACGTCTCATAAAATTTCAACTAAACTTACCTTCGGAAATAAACTTCTGCGATTCACGAGAGAAAAAGATCGCGTCTCCGAAGGGATATAAGAGCGATATCGAAGCTAACGATAAGGGGATGCGCATCGGAAAATCCCTATCTACGAAGGGAATTTGCAAGAAAATGCGAAGCTCGCGGAATATATATGCATTGCTGCATCTGACAGTCCCTCAGAATGACAAATGAGTGATTAAAGGATTCGTTTTGGCTGTATAATAGTAGCAGAAACTGTCAAAAATTATTAAGAAAAGAAAAAAACATTTCTTATATTTTTATACTGTTTGAAAAATCAAATAAATCTAGATTATAAAAAAATTTAAGTATCACAAAATAATATGTAAATAGTGAGAGAAAATAGTGATAATTAATATTTTTTTTTGGGACAAAAAAAATTTTGATCGTGAATATTCCCTGAAATCAACTGCAAGAAACAAGAGAAAAACGAGTAATTTGCAGAGAGAGAGAGAGAGAGAGACAGACAGATAATATTTTTCTATAATTTTTAGTAAATAGCTTTTAAACAAGTAAATGGATCTAAATCAAGTTTAGCAAAAATATTTATTAGATTTCTTAATATATGTGAAAATTTTTATTTTGTTGGAAATGTTTCTTTCCTTGTCAAAGTCAAAAAATTTTATTTTATTTTTCAACAATTACAATACGCAATTTTCTATAAGATTCACTAGTAACTGTAAACTTAAATAACCATTAAGAAAATTGTGCTCAGGTTTTGTACAGATATTCAGAAGAACAATCTATTATTTTCAATCTTTTATCAACATATGACACATAAATCCTAAAAATAAAATTCTCCATTTTATTAAAAATCTAATTCATTTTATTAAACTTTTAATTTAATATTTAATATCGTATATTGATTTTATTAAAATTATATTTTTATTGTAATGTTTTGAAACTTCATATAAATAATTAATTGATCAAAACAATCATATATATTCATATCATCATTAATTTAAAAAATTTAGTAAAATAAGAATTATTTTTCTTCAGATTATTCGCTTGTTCCACTGTAAGTCATCGTAATCGAGGACCGATAAGCTCGAGTCGCGGCTGTTGTAAGTCATCGTATTCCTGTCATCGCGTCACGACACTTTATCCTTTTTTTCCGCCAAGAGATTATATCACTTATCATATTAATGACATACTTGCGGTCTTGTATCGAGGTGTCGGAGCAAAGCGGTAACAATGATGACGGCTCGTGGCTTTTTTTTACGGGACGACGCTTTCGTTCCGACAAGATATCAGTCGCTGATATACCGGTCGGGGAAGTAATTAAATCATATTCTTACGCTCCTCAACCGAGCGCGAAACCAATCAATTTGCGTTTCAAACCAGTTCTTCCAGCGCTGAGAGAACAAAAGAAAAAACACATGGCGTTCCCGCGCCTATATTCCGCGAAAGAAATTTCATTAATAGTGAATTTCGCTAACAATACCGACAATAATCAATTTGCAAACTCGTTATAAAAAAATTCATAACATGCTTTGTGCGAAAAAAAAAAAAAAAAAAATGTAGATGAATAAATAGACTTGTCATATGTCAATATCCTTCCCTTCAGAATAAAAAAATCGATTAAATAAAATTTTAACATAATTACACAATAACGTAAATTACATCAAATATCTTTATATTATTATATAAATTATTTTAATTATACATTATTTTATTATTTTATTTTCATATTATACTAAATATTCTATTTAAGCGTGCATATCGCGCTTAAATAGAATATTAGCGAACATCTATCGAAGCATTGATATACGCAGATAACGGCTGAATATTCAGCGATAATATTTCACGTGCGCGCGGTCGGACTGCGTGTACGATTGTGTCTGTAATAATTCGTCGCGCTATCGTTATTTAACTAGATGTATCACCAGGCCGTGAAACGATCGCGGTCGTAATTCACTCGATATTTTATGCGCGCGTGACAAATGGATATTTTTTTTTTTTCTTCTTCGGGATATATTCGAATAATCGCTCGTGCGCCGATATGATTCCCGGCTTTAATACGCGGCGATTAATGACGCGCGGATTCGGAAGCGCGTCCGCGAAAACGATCTCGTTTCACGCGTCAGTTTTAACGGGCGAGCACCACCGGTTAGTTAGCTTCCGGTCGTACGCGCGACGGGATCGATAATCGAATAAAATTAATTTTAAAACAAACGTTGCCGGCGCCGCCACGCCTACGGGTTGAATTCAAAATCATCGTGCATTAACTACCCGCTGGTTATCTCGAAAATGACTGCTTTTGCGCTTCGGGTATCGATTATAGCGAGCGAACCGCGAAGGCGGCAAATCAATTGACTTAATGACTCAGCCGGATATCAAATATTACTATGGAACTCTCGACGTATCGTGGAATAATTTCGCGAAAGGAAAAAAAAAGAAAAAAAAAAGGACGAGAGATCTGGCCTGTGTCAGCTGATTTCTTTAAAAAGAATCACCGAACCGTATCGCGAATACAGCAGAGAACCGAATGAAATAAACATAAACATTAAACTGTCAGTGAAATTTACTACTCAAATTTCGCAGTGTATTTATGTACCGTGATATTTTTACATTGTCGATAAGATTTTCTTTTTTCTTTTGCTTCGATCATAAAAAGACCGTGGCGCATTCTTGGTCTTGTCGTATCTTTGCAGCAGAAACCTTCCAGCTCTTACATGTTAATGTCGCTTAATGATTTATAAATAAATTGCCGTCGACGTCGTGACTCATCCACAACGGTTGGCTCCGTGCGAAGTCCTTGAGAAAAGTATTAACACCTGCGAGAGCGATCGCAAATGCACGTAGAGTGTTTATCATCTAGAGAATCGCTTACTCGGATTTTGAAGAACGTTTCACCAACGATGAGTCAGTAAGAACCCGATCTCCTTTGCGAGATTTTCTACCGTGATCTCGTATAAAGATAATCGAGCGTAGGAAAGAAGAGAAACTCGCCATCACTTCATGTTAACATATTAATCATCGTAAGTGGAATATGTGTTCGCTTATTAACACCGAGAAACAGTGCTTATTTATGTACCGTCTTTCTATATTCTGACGCGTCAGCTGGCTAAAATGGCAGATAATACGGACGTTTAAATTAAGGCGGCTATCCAAAGTAATTTTTTCGCCGCAAAATAAAACTGAAACTCATACATCAAAATTACATAGGTGATTAAGAAAAAATACAATTATATATATATATGTCAATTTAAAATTTTTTTAAATGTGAAATAAAGATTGCAGATTATTTCGTCGCATACGAATACG
The DNA here is from genome assembly GCA_038406275.1 of Cataglyphis albicans. Lineage (NCBI taxonomy): Eukaryota > Metazoa > Arthropoda > Insecta > Hymenoptera > Formicidae > Cataglyphis > Cataglyphis albicans. The sequence goes on from JBCAUJ010000008.1 coordinate 5,305,256, forward strand.
TAAATTTTTATAACATCAAAAGACTTACCTTCTTCGTCGTGTACAGTTTCCGGCCTTGAAGCAACATATACATTTTCCTCCAACCGTTTGAGTTCACGTGCCGCATCCACACCATACTGAATACCTGCGGGCAGTCACCGTCCTCCCGTAACAGATAATTCTGCAATGCAAATAAAACATATAATTTCCTCATTTCAGTTCGGAGTATGATTTTTAATTGTTTTATCGTGATCGCATCGGCAGGAAATCACTTACCCTTAGCGCGCTCTCAGCATCAATAAATGTACTCCTGTCCTCTCCGCTGGGAAACGCGACCATGTCGGCAGGAAAGAATTGCTGCAAAAGATTAAAATATCGCCTTTTTTATATTTTATAATAAAGATTTTATAATAAAGAAAGTAAAAATTTTCTAATATTTTTTTTTTCAAAAATGAAAAAAAATGATTTAAAAAAATTAATGCGAGAAAATAAATTTTTCTAAAATATCTAAAAAGAGACGGTAAACGAAATCTAAATATAAATTATATATATTTAATGCAAATAAGAAAAAGACTGAACACTCCTCGTGTTTTCTACAAAATTTTTTATGAAAAATATTTAAATGCCTCGTTTTAAGTATGAAAAATATAAGAAAAAATGTATTTAATGATTTGCAAATTTTATTTTAATTTTATATTTAAATTAATAGTATTTTTTGCAAACAAAAATGAACATATCTCCAAAAAAAAATGCTACAAAAAAATAAAAAAGCCTTTCTCAAACCTTATATTGGAAAATAAAAATTTCTTAGCGTTTTTTCAAAAATGGGAGAAATAATCAAAAGAAAAATAATACGAGAAAATAAATTTCTCTAAAATATTTCAAAATATTACGGTAAAGAAAATCTCATATTTTACAAATATCTCAAATTCAGGAAGTAGTTAAAAAAATAATTGAAAAAAGTGAAAATTTTTCCACGGATGTGAAACACAAGAGGGCTGTGTCTTTTTATTAAAAATAGAAATGTTCCGATTTCCTCGAAGGGCGTTAACTACGATGCTCAGCTTTCCGAAGTTTAGTTTCTGCGCTCGTTATCCTTTAATTGGCCAATCATCGGCAAACCAAGGCCAAGTTACAAGATTTATGATCCCATGGCTGACTGACTTCCAAGCCGCTAATTGATATTGGTTCAAGTAGATACTAATTAGTGAATGTATTTCGCAAACGCCGTTGGATCTCGGCGTCAGTGTTATATATTATAATTTCCGTTTTTTTTTTTTTTTATCAAAATTCAACAAAAAATCATACCTAACTATAAAATGTCATTCGACTCTATCGCTGTTTACGTCCTCTCGCACTCTCGATGCGTCGAATTTAAAATGATGCTATGCGATTTTAATCCTGTAAAATCCCAGGACACGAACGTTCAATCAATACCACCGAATTCTCCAGACTTTCGTCACTTCCGATATATCCGCGGTAAGCATCCCTCGCGCCATCTTCAAAATCTATCCAAGCTCATCGCCAAACAAACGCATTGCTTGTCGGTAAACGCGAGAGGAGAAATTTCAGGTAGGTACACGTACCGACGCACGTTTAGGCGGGAAAATTTTCGTCGGTAATGTCAAAGCTCTGCAGTTATCTGCGAGCATCCATCGGAGAAACGTGAAAATTTATACAGAACCGCAGGGAAACCTTAGCTCGTCGGTACTTCAAAGCTTATAAATCTGATCGATAAATGGTCGGTAAATTACCACGTATAATTTGCCATGCAATTCAGTAAATAATAACGGAGAATGTAAGAGATATTATTTTAATTTTTTATAGATGTTTACATGCGCCTCTTGTAGAAGAAAATTATTTTTATAATCGACTTCTTGAACAAAGTGATAAAATCATTTATCTTCTTGCTTACCTTAGGATCGACGAATGGTTCGTACTTCAGGAAGTCTTCACTGAAGTAAAACCTCCTCTCATAGCGCGAGGCGAACATTTCCAGTTCTCTATGAACAGCAAGAATGTCCTCATTGTCTTCTAATGTTCGCTCTGTAACAAAAGCGTTCATTTCGTCTGTGAGATTACTTGTGAACTATTTCTCGTAATTATATAAATCTAATTTTTATACAACATTATCATAGTTTAAAAAAGTTTTTTCGTAGAATTAATTTTTTAACGCATGGTAAATTAACATTCCCACAATTTAACATCTTTCTTTTCTGTCAAGCCTTCTTTTTTTTTCTATATTTCTATCAAGTCTTCACGATGAGTTTTATATCTACAAATACAGCAGAGCGGTTCTAGTCGAGCGATCAATTTGAGAAACGATTTCGCGGAAAGCATGCTGGATTAAAATAACGTGACATTTCGCCCGGAACTCTAAACAAACATTTCATATGAGTCGCGTCTCTGACCTGCACCAAGCTCCTGGAGGTTCGCCCGCTATTGATTCTCGGCTGCATTATAGAGCCTTGTGCCGTCTTTACGGCCCCTCCTTCCCCCTCCCCCTCCCCGCGCGCTCTATGTAAGCGTTACTTCCGATCTCTGTCCCGAGAGTCAATGTAACATAGAAAAAATTTAGGCGATTGAAGTTTCCCCGATACATCAGATTAATCGCAATTTCTATTAATGGCACACGTATTATTAACAAATAATCCACCTTTTATACTTCGTGCCAGTATTTTTATAAATAAACTATTCGTCGCGCGAGAAATATCAGATCCGATAGGTTGCCGAGTTAAAAATAGCTATCAGTAGAGAAGGCCAGCGATAATCGCAAATTATCCGCTAATTGCTCGTTATTCCTTATTCATATATATTATTTTTGTCTTCGTTTAATATGAAGAACTCCGTCAACAATCCGAATAAACGTTCAGTTTGTACAAAGTTAGTAGTTAATGCAAAATGTTTGTATTTCTCTGAAAAAAAAAAAAAAAACCATACATATGATTCGTAAAGAAACCAACAATCTCGCAGATATAATCAATAAATGATATATATACAAATGGTAGATATAAATAACAAATAATCATATAAAAGATGATCGCAGGCCTTGAAAGCTCGACGATACGGTACTATTCGCATGATCATGACAAAAAATTATGCATACTTGAAAGCTCATTGATTGATCCTTAATCACATTCCTAAGAAAATGTATACAGTGACGGATTTGATTAAAAAATCGCAAAGATAAATAACAAATTATACTCAATAAATAAGATATACTCAATAATCGCACATATCCATAGAATAATAATAATAATAATAATAATAATAATTATTATTATTATTATTATTATTATTATTATATAATTATATAATAATATAATATAATTATATAATATTTATATAATAATTATATAATAATTATATTATATAATAATAATAATAATTATTATTATTATTAAAAATAAAAAAATAAAATAAAAATAAATAATAATAATAATAATAATAATATATAATAATATATATATATATATAATAATAATAATAATAATAA
>JBCAUJ010000008.1:5316600-5336592 GCA_038406275.1 Cataglyphis albicans
AAAATATGTAATTTTATTCATAAATTTATAAAATCGTAACATGTCGATTTAATTTAACTTTAAAGCAAGAAATTTGAGATGACCTATTTAAATTCTTTAATAATCCACGCACTTAATTTGTAATTTAACATTTATCTAGTATATTCAAAATTTATATTATTAATATTATTAGGATATCTCAGAAATTGTTTGATGTAAACACTGGCTTAAAAGTTTAATTATTTATTATTCCAAAAAGTATGATTGTAGAATTTTGGAGAAATAAATAATCTAAAAATTCCTAGAAAAGCTGAAAAACTTTATATGGTACGTATGAAAAAAAAAAAATATGTAATTTTATTCATAAATTTATAAAATCGTAACATGTCGATTTAATTTAACTTTAAAGCAAGAAATTTGAAATGACCTATTTAAATTCTTTAATAATCCACGCACTTAATTTGTAATTTAACATTTATCTAGTATATTCAAAATTTATATTATTAATATTATTAGGATATCTCAGAAATTGTTTGATGTAAACACTGGCTTAAAAGTTTAATTATTTATTATTCCAAAAAGTATGATTGTAGAATTTTGGAGAAATAAATAATCTAAAAATTCCTAGAAAAGCTGAAAAACTTTATATGGTACGTATGAAAAAAAAAAAATATGTAATTTTATTCATAAATTTATAAAATCGTAACATGTCGATTTAATTTAACTTTAAAGCAAGAAATTTGAGATGACCTATTTAAATTCTTTAATAATCCACGCACTTAATTTGTAATTTAATATTTATCTAGTATATTCAAAATTTATATTATTAATATATCTCAAAAATTCTTTGATGTTAATGCTGGCATTAATTATTTACTATTACAAAAATGAATACTGACATGAATGCAGACAACTGACTTCGACTACGTTTATGCAAAAATTGTAATTTTGAAAGAAAAAATAATCTAAAAATTCCTAGAAAGTCTGAAAATTTTTATAATATATATTTATAATATATAATTTATAATATATAATTTATAATATATAATATATAATTCATAATATATAATTTTTATAATATATAATACAAGAAAAAATTTTATTCATGAATTTATAAAATCTAAAATCGCGTCATTTCCATTTAATTTAACAAACCAAGAAATTTGAAATAAACTTAATTTAAATTCTTCAATAATCCATACCTACTCTGTTTAACAGCGAAGAAGCAACCTCAACAATGTGCCAGAGAGTTTCCAGATGGACCACAATCACCATGAGATGACTCGCTGGACGCGAGGCAAACTTCATTCTTGCGAGAGTGCCGCTTTTTCGCGGCAAGGCATTATAAAAATATCCGGCGTTATAAATTAGTCGTGCATAAATAAAGGACGACGGCCGGCTCGAGAGAGGTGTAATCACGAGCCATAACCCGATATCATTGCTAACCGATCGCGGGACTATAATATCCCTCCCCTCCCCTCCCACCCCCCACTCCCAGCCCTCGCGCCCTTTCTCCTACCGTCGAGCCTACGTAAATGCGTGCCTACGTCGACTCGCTCGTTTGACCGACTGACGTTGCTCATTAAGCTGCCCATCATTTCACCGATACCGCTCGACAGAGGGAAAAGAACGGAATCGAATGTTTTGTGAAACATCGAACGTCTGTCTTTGCCTTATGAGTTTCACGGTAAAAAAAAAAAAAAGGAAAAAAAAAAACTGAAAGTCATGGAAACCTTCCGGTATTCAGCAGATGTTTAATAATATATATAGCAAGACATCGATTATTAATTATTCAAGCGACGCTCGAAGACAAGGATGTAAGAAGAAGAAAACCTACAACCGCAAATGAAATCAGCATCACATAGGTGATAGCCCGATAATCGCGTAAGGGTATTTACGAGGCAGAGTCAATTTAATTCTCGAAGATGCGAGACGGGCTTTTGCAATCACTTAAAAAAAATCAGCCGCCGACTGATACTTCTCTGGCAACTAACAAAAACGACTGGCCACTGTCTGTCTTGAGGAAAGAAAAAAAAAAAAAAAAAAGAAGAAACGATCCGTTTCAAGCCACCCAATGGTCTTCATCGTCGTCATCGTGTATTGTCGACTTCCGGAGGCAAGTCGATCCACAGACACTCTCGAAAGCTCTGCGCAAATTGCGTTTTCGAGCGTTTCAAATAATCCAAGTACGTAATCGTATAAAGCCAATGTCGAAGGGAACTAGACCTTCCACGATACTTGTCAAAATGGATTTTATTATCTCGATCGAACAATACTCTTTTCAGCAACAAGCTCATCTTGCCCTTTATCATCAATTTTAGAAACGAGTTTCACGTTCCTCAAGGACGTATTACGTGAAAACTTCGATCGCGCATTACTCCTGGTCGCATTAACAAACTAGAAAGCCAGCTCGTAGCGAAGTACACGTAACAAATGCCTTTCATAGATGTGATCTTTTATCGGGACTAACGCCACGAATAATCGCAAAAAATTAGATGCCTAATGCAGACGAAAAACTGTTCCATAAAAAAAAAAAAAATAAAAGCAAACTTTGAGAATTTCATATTTTTTTCCAAGATTGTCAATATGTATAATGACAGGAATTAATTAATTTAATTATTACCAGCAAAAAATCCTAAGAATTTTAATTTTTACGTACAAGAATCGTATCAGTTAAAAAAAAAAAAAAAAAAATATTATATAATTCTTTCACCCTCCCTATAAATTAATTAAATATAAAATCACTCTTCAAATTAAAATTCCAAAGAATAATTTCAAAATCGCAGGAAAATTTGCGTGCTCGATTCTAGCCTCGAGGGCTTCGATAATAAATAAAATTTCCCGCGCTCGACGATCGTCGGAAACGTCATCAACCATGTCGATTGCAATCCCCACGTGATAATTAGATCGCGATCTACGCAGAAACGGCCGTTGATTGAAAGACGCGCCGGTCCTTATTAAAAGGCCATTAAAAGTTACGATAACCGGAGATCCCGTCGTTGCGAAAGCCAGCTCAAGGACCATGGAGTATATCACAAGGAGCTCTTTACGCAACGATCGATCTACCCTCTCTGTCTTAAAACCAGAGAGAGACCTCCGCGCGATACACGGGGTGTGCAAAAAGCGTAACGTATAACGACGCCAAGGGGATCTCGGGGTCGCAATCAAATGTCCCGTCGATTCCCGAAGTCGCTATAAATCGATATTCGCGCAATGATAAAGAATTCTTCGCTAAAAAAATCTTGACATTTCCACCCGTTCGTATCATTATTCTCTCATTTAAAAATATTTTAATTTTTATATTTTATCCATATATTTAGATATAAATTGTACAAATCGTGTAGAAAAAAAGGGAGAAAGGATGTGGATAATATAAATGAAAATAATAGATACGAATGAGTTAAGATTCGGAAAAAATAAGGGTCCAATCCTTCGCAGATAATTTCGAAAAATGAGGCGGTGAATTACGAATGTGTGTGTGTATGTGTGTGTGAGCTATAAACTATAGCATTGAAATGTCATCAAATATGCGTGTGTTTCTGCAAAGGCGCACTTGTAAGACAAAAGGAAATCTTTTCTCCGACAGGAGATAAAAGAAACGCTCGATTGATATCTAATGATATCGATATATCGAAAATTGATCCTAAAATACCGCGAGAAATCTTGCCGTAGGAGAACATTTCGAAATATCGCGGTCCACCTGTGCCAGCAATTCTTACGGTGGCGCCTCGATATCCCCGAATCTAAGGACGAGAAATATCTATGAACGAGTATAAATCAAGAGAAACCTTATATCTGAATTTGTTTACCCAGATTTTGATAATCTTAAAATTAAAAAAAAAGACCGCTTATGAAATAAAGTGACAAGAGAGAGAGAGAGAGAGAGAGGAAAATAAAAAATATTGATAAACATTGTCGAATAAAATATAATATTGTGACATAAAATCGATCAAAATTAAGCATCTATTACTATTTTACAAGCTAATCTTATTCATTAACCCCATTTATTAATGTTTAATCCGAATCAATTTCATCATTTATCATTTATCTAAATAAAATTTTTTTATAAATGAAATGCATCGTATATGCATACGCGTACATAAAAGTATTACGTACAGCAAAAAGGAAAGAAAAAAAAATTCATCAAAATCCGGGTATCCTATCTACAACCAGGAGAGAATAAATTATCGCGCAAGACACACCCGACGCACCGCTTGGTGCGAGAAGAGTGACGTGCGGGACGTCACGTGACATCGTCCGCCGCGACGTTGATCGACTTCTCGTTCACGTGAGCTGACAACGCTCATGGATAAACCAATCGTTCGCCGGTATATGGCGTATTTACAGTTTGCACGTAGGACTTTACTCTTGTCATCCATTGATAAAAGTATGATGAAAAAAAGGTACGAGCTAATTACGATAAGGTGATAAAAGATAAAACTATTCTTTCGAAGACTTTGGCGAGATTTTTTTTTACAATAGTCGGGCAAAATTGATATATTAGCCTATATCGTCGACAATAAAGTGTGCTCCTTTTTTTTTTTTTTTTCGAAAAACGATCCGATAACAGGGTATCTTCTCTTGTAATAAAATTCCAGGTAAAAAGAATATTTAAAAGATTTTTTTTTTATTCAACTTTCTAAAATAAATCTCTTTATTGCACGCGTTTTTTAATGCTAAATTCTAGTGATTAAAAAAATTACAATAGAAAATATGTACTGTATATGTTCGATATTATGTAAAGATATTAAATATACAGGGTGTGTCAAAAGTCTGGACAGAAAATAATTGTTTTTAAAAAAAGAGTATGCAATTATTTGCAATATGTTTTTTTATAACAATTATTTATTTTTTCTTTACATTATTTGATTCATCTTATTATCCTGTACATAAAAGTATTACGATACAATTATCGAACACTAAATAATTTTCGAGATATTTTATATTTTAATACTAATATACGTTAGATTAAGGTATACAAAATAACTTAAAAAATTCGTAATGAAAAAATACTTTAGTATAGTGTTTTGAAAAGCTCTCAAGATAAGCTACAAGAATATACAATAAAATGGGAATTTAAAAATTTTAAGTTGACCTTGACCTGACTTTGGCAATACCATCTATGGTCAAATTAATACTGTCGTTAAATGCGTCTTTTCAAGCCTTACAACTCTTGTCTGAAATAATTTTCTCTAAAATGTAACTTTTACGAGATATTTGAGTGTATCCAAAATTTTGACACACACCGTATATTTATGTGCATATATAAACAGAAATAGATATATATTTCTAATATATTTTCCACACATAATTCACAATACAGGAGCAAGATTATCAGAGAGAATTTAAAAAAAAAAAATTCCTCGAGTTCCAATAAGATTCCACGAGAATTCTAGATACAAAAGAAATCCTGGAAAATTTCAGCTTCTCTGTTTTCCAGGGAGTAGGCACTCTGAACAATTTTAGCGCGCTATCTCTTTGATAAAGATGCTCGAGTCAGAAATATATACATATAGTTGCGCCACGTGGCGTATGACGAGACGAGAAAGTGATTAGGTGGTAGTACTCACTGTGATGCGTGGGATAATTGTTGTTGTTGCTGGACAGGAGCCGCTGGTAATCCATGTTGCGTCGACGATAATCACTCGCCTCGTCGTTAATTCCCGTTTGGCGCACAGTAATTCCACCCCCGCTTTCGACGCACAACACTTCGAGTTCACCAAAATCGTTCTTACCGTATTGGAATGCGGCGCGGTGTTATCAGTTTTTTTTTTTTTTTTTTTTTTTTCGCGTCATCCGCATCGTTTATCGAAAGGCATCGGCCCGCCCGCGAGCATCTCGCGATCTTTCAAACGATTTCGTCCTTTCGACCTTCGATACGCGAATCGATTCAGGATCTAAGATTAAGTTTCGACGAAAACTGCAAGACGACACTTACGCTCCGAGAGACTTCGCATTGGATTATATAATATTGTTGATTCAACTATCACACAGAGGTCATAGATTAGATAATGTTATTAATTATTAATAACCGTGAAAAAAAAGCGTATTCGAACGCACGTAGAAATAGTGAGCCGCGTAATCGCGTCGGGTGGGTCGACGCTATCGGGAACGGACGTCAATCCTTAAGTGCAGATAAAAAGAACGTGTACATACACAAGACGAAGAAAATTCCGATCTGCGTCGCAAATAGCGCGATGATGTTTTATCGATTAAAATATATAATCCGATAAAAACTGCGCGAGATATAAAACAGTGATTTTACGAGAGAGAGAGAGAGGGTAATGAGATTGTCAGGAGAATAGACGGCTAGTTTGTCGAAAATGTCAAACCTGCGTCATTTTACTCGGAAAATAATAAATATCCATAAATCAAAGTTATTCAGAAATATATCAAAGTTATCTCGCGCTGTTAAAGGACAATTGAATAGTTTGTACATATATGTGTGTGTGTGTAACATTCGTTACAAAGCGCAAAATAAATTTTTTTATAGAGCAAACAATTTTTATTAACAGGGTGTCTACTCAAAAATCTTGCGAAAGGATTCCCCGAACATTCCTTCATCTTCCAGGGATTTTTGTTCAAAATTCCAGACAAAAAGAACATTTTAAAAAGAGAGAATATTTTTGGATGCAATTTCCTAAAATAAGTTTCTTTATTATATGCGTTTTATATATATATTAAATTCTATTTCCAAAAATTACAATAAAGAATATGTACTGCATATTCAATATAAAATATATATTTAATGTAAATTAAATATAACAAAATATATTAAATATATTTAATATTTAATATTTAATGTTAAATGTATATTCAATGTATATAAACAAAGAGATAGATAAATATTTATAATATATTTCAAATACAATAATTCGCACACTTCACTTGTCGATTGCTTACAGTAGGAGCAAAATTATCAAAGAAACAATTTTGAAATAAATTCTCTGAATGCCAATGAAATTCCATGAGGATTCCCCGACTTCTCAAGGAACAAAAGAGATCCTGAGAATTCCAGATTTTTCATGTTTTTTTTTTCAGGGAGTAGACAATCTGTATTAACGATAATATGCATTTGATAGGGGCGTTCAAATTGCTAAATAAAGCCGATCGAAATTAAATATCAAGCTACTTATAATGTGACATATAGTTTATCCAGTCGCTTTCTCCGAGAATCCCATAAATTCTCAGCTTTTTATCGATTCCGCGACTTCAAAAACTCGATCCTTCAGCAAGTCGTGTCGCAATCAGGAGCCAGTAATCGAGATTCAGCGCAGAAATTGAATAAATTAATTTTTATTTTATTAAAAAAAAAGAAAAAGAAAAAAAGAAAATATTTTTCGTGTTTATAAAAACGAATAAATCTTGAGCATATTTCCGCGTTTCGAAACGTGACGTCACAATCGTGTTTCTTATTTTGATCGAATTATTGCCTCGAGTTACATACGTAAATTTACGAAATCGCCGCGTTGTGTTGTAATTTCGCGACAACATACGCGGATATGCGGGTAGAAATACATACGTGCGGAATTAAAGCCAGCTAAAAGTCATCGACACTCCCACGCCGAGTGTGATAAACGCATAAAGGAGGCGCATTCTTGCACGTATAATGTATAAGCGGCGTGTCCTAGAGCCACACGTGTGATTAACGACGCGTTCCCGGAAATCGACCGCTCACGAAAAAAATGTAAGTCCTCGCGTCATAGACAGTAGATATCTCAATTATTTAAAGGTCGCATTTAACGGCTCAAATTGATATCTCAAGCGTATGTCTTTCCTTTTACACATATCCCTGATATCTTCTAATAAAAAATTTATTATTAATATTATTGTTACGTCACGTCTGCGACGAGTAGAAGTGAAAAGAGGCAATAAAAGAAAATGACGTCAAAATAAACCGGCGTAATTCGATTGTTCAAATTTAAATTTTCTGTATTAAATTTTATTTATTTTTGTGTATACTCAAATTAATTATTTTTTTTTTTTACTTTTGCCTATGTAAATGGGCCTATATATTATACTAAATAAATAAATAATGCGTTAATCGGATCAATGGATCGCCACATTTCAATTTAAAAAGCGCCACGTATCAGATTAATCGATTTAATGGAACATTAAAATGGTCAGTGATTATGATACAAAAAATTCGAGCGAAATGTTTATCTACGTTCCCAAGGCAAGGTCAACGCGTAAAATTACGCAACATTGATTCATGACGAAAGCATGCTGATTCGCGAGGTGTATGAGTATTCCATTACTACGCAGTGAGCGAAAGAAAAAAAAAAAAAGAAAAAAAAAGACTCACGGCAAATCTCTCGTGTCGACGCCTTGATTCGATTCATAGAAACTCGCCGCGCACTCTCGAGACACGCCAACAGACTGAGAAATCGCGGATTAAAGGCACGAGCAAAGAAAAAAAATGTATACTCCTTCCCTCGTATTTTTCTCGGGCTCGAGCGACGCGAGACGGGAATTGCGTACGCGGCAAACTTCACGTTCCCTCGCACGCGCGAGACCGTCGAATCTCACTTCAGGCGACACGAGAAAGAATCGAAATGAATCTAACCTCGTTCAACGCTACGCCCCACGGGGGAGTTTCACGGGAGATATCTGACATTTCCAACTTTCGAGAAAGTGGAATTTACGCGAGACGTCACACGTGGTACCGCGAACATAGCATCGCGCACATTTCATCACCCTCGGGGCAACAAACCACGCTTCTTTCACACGCACTGCGTATTTGCCACAATGTAAACACACACGCGCACGCACGGAGCGATAACGATTTCGGCTAACATCACTCGCGTTATCCGATACGACGGCGGACACCCGCGTCGATCGAGGACTCGATAACGACGGTCGAAATACGTGTATTGCGTGGCGACGCACCGGGTCGACTAACCCTCTTCTCACGAGTTTTCGTGGCGTAACGCGGCGTGGCGCTGTCACGACAATTGCCGAAAATTGCCGAGGACCCGCGATGTGACGCGAGCCGATCCGCCAAGGCTACCGCTGTGTAAGCAGCAAACTTCAGCCTCTTCGCCCGCCGAGTTTATTGTCTTTGTTCGCGAATCGTTTGACGCGCGATACCGGTGTGATTGTTTTGCTCTCGCATCGCCCCTTCGTCCGACTTCTTACCTCTTACACATCACAATAGTCATTTTTACCGCTATCGATATTTTAACGATAGAAAATATTCCGAAAGCGATAAAAAAAAGACATTTAAAATTTTATTATACGTGTCATCATTTTCTCTACAGATGTCAAGGAATATATATATATAAATTTCTGTAGATTTCAAGCATTTGGAGATAGTTAAAATTGTGATCCATACATGTGACTAATAATACAAAACAAACCGATCGTCCCGCTACAGTCTCGTTGTCGGTGACAACAGAATGCCTTTCGTCCGAGCACTTCCGTGTAATTCTCTCCCCCCTCCCCAAGCACAATCGTATTCACGCTATTATACGTCACGCGCGTGCATACGGCAACGTCCGGGCGAAACGAGAAAGACGGTAACGTACCATTCGCGTTCCGCGTAGTACTACGAGAGAGGGACGTTTCCCGCCGCGTACGGCCTCCCTCACTCACACATACACGCACACACAACAGTCGGACATGCCGCCGATACGGACGCGCGACGAGTCTCTCTCTCTCTCTCCCTTCCTCTCCCTCGCTCGCTCGCTCGCTCGCTCGCCCAGTGCGCTGCAAAGTGCGCACCTTCACATACAAATATATACTTCATGGAGGCTCCTGTCTCGCTCCCCTTTCCGGAATCACTTCATTGGTATCCGTCGCGCGAGCCTGCTTTGGACTCCTTCGTTTCAGGGGTGGAATCATGACGCGATGATGATCACAGGTGAGATTAATTTTTATAAAAAAAACTCTCGTTTTTGTAAGATTCTTAAGATTTTCGTCACGATAATAACGATTCTTGAAAGCGTAATTGTAGGGTTAGGTTAGTAGATTAAGTTCGCGCGCGTTAGTTTACAGATAAAAAGTTTGAGATTATATATAATAAGTTATATAATAAGTAATCAATTTATTGTGCAATGTGAAAACTTAGTTATTTTATTGCGCTTTATGGTAATATATATATATGATAAATAATATTATAGTAAATAATATAAAAATTCTTGAGTATGTAAATCATAAATATATATTTTTATCGAACTTAAGTATTGATTGGGAGTGTGAAATTTTCAGAATGTTCGAAAATTCCTTTTTTGCTTTTCCATCTCTGTTTGTTTTCTTAAAGAAAATTGATTAAATGATAATTGTTGAGTAAACAAGGTTTTATAAACATTAGAAAAGAAGTTTTTTTGAATAGCGATTGTTGCGAAAATTCCAATCATGCTGAAATACTTTGCAAAGAAGTTTAGATCACCAAATATTTGCAAACTGTCAAGAAATATACAGGGTGTTCCAAGTCAAATTAATGAAACTTCAGAGTCTTGTAGGAAATTGAATTTGGAACAAAAATAGATCCAATAAATCAATACATAACGTAGGTCCGCAAATGCTTCGTTAAAAAATTATAATAAATTTCGAAAAATCACATTTTTCTGACGATTTTTTAAAATAATTTCATAACCCTTCGATCATTTGAAAAAAGTAACGAAATAAATCTAATTAATTAATTGAATAACAAACCACACCAATTTTATTTAATAATAAGACATTCAAAATAAAGTGAGCTCAAAAAAAAAAAAAAAACAAAAAAGCAGAAACTTAAAAAAAATATCTTTTGATGATCCTTGTGTAAACATTACATTTATAGTGCAAACATTGCAAATACAAACAATATGTTCTTATTAAATTTTGATCATAAGCAATTATTTGCAGAGAGTTTATCAGCTATAACTTTTTAACGAAGCGATTCCGGACCTATGGTTATAGAAACTTTTTTGTTCCAAATTCAATTTCCTATAAGATCCTGAAGTTTGAATAGCGAAAATTCCAATCATCCTGAAATACTTTGCAAAAAAAGTTTAGATCACGCACCAAATATTTGCAAGCTGTCAAGATCATATACAGAGTGTTCCAAGTCAAATTAATGAAACTTCAGGGTTTATAGGAAATCGAATTGACTTGACCTGGTACACCCTGTATATGTATTTCGACTCGTGTCATTTTGACGCGTCTTCGTTTATACACACATCGGTCTGTTTATCGAGAGAAGGACCGGGCAACGAAGTTTCTAAATCCGGCCTTGTCTATCGTCCTCGCGCGTCTGTCTGCTTCCATTTCCTCGGCAACCCTCGCGAGGCAGACTTTTTCTCGGATGCCGCCTACGCCTCCGTTCCGATCCGCGACTTCCTCTTCCCCGCTCGAGCGTCCTCAATTCGTCCTTTCATCCTCCTTGGTCTCGGTCCGCTCTTTCTTCGATGATGAGTCCTTCGGCTCGCTTAGCATTCGCGAAACTTCTTTATTACGTCGCGTAAGATCTACAGCGATCAGCCGCGCAGAAACGAGATCGTATATTAAAGCATATCGGTGTCGCTGTTGAGGACGTGTCTCGTGATAACGCGTTTGATAAGAGACGTGCCTCTCCAACGTCTTCCACCTTTTTCTTTCGTTTCAGCGCATCGTAGATAACTCGGTGAATTAATGCGATGATTAATTTGCAAACATTTACGTAATATTTGATTTTCTTGGGAAAAACAATATATATATTAATGGAAATAATTACATTTTTGTTCTCCGTTAGTCGCGCATGAATTTCGTTTAACTTCGCAAAATTTCAATTGAATATTATACTATATCTAGCGACAAATAAATGCAATATTTTTTTTGTCTCTACATTTTTATCTTGTTTAACATTCCAGATAAGCAATATCTTAAAAGTTAAGGTGCATTTTATATTAAGTTAAAGAAATACATCGATATTATATACTACTTTTTAAGGCAAAATCAAGAATTTCATGTAGGACTTGTTTTTACTGCAATTAAATACGTTATTAATTCTTCTGATCCTAATTGATTCTTGAATTGCAAGCACCGACGCGTGAGATTCCTCGATTCTCTCGAAGTCGCTTCGCCTTCGATATACGGAGTCTCCTGTTACGTCTAATAATAATAATTCCGCGGAACAATAGAGGGGATTAATTAATCGCGTCTCGTACGATCCAAGCATCTACCTGCCTAAATCGAAACCGCACGATTGCGAGAATTATAATTTACAAAAACGAGTCTCCCCCGAATGCGGTGAAGCGTCCACTGCATTCGCGAAAGCTGCTATAATAAATAAGTTAGTCGAAATAAAATGAAAAAGAAGCTCAATTCCCTCTACGATTAATCTAATTTTCGTAATCGGGGATTAGATTTCAAAGCCGTCATAAGCGGATCTTGGTGGTTTCAGGGTTCGATCTCGGCTGCGAAACGTGCCTAATAAGATCCCCCTTGGAAGAACCGAGGGGCACGCTCGGGGCGAAGCCACGCGAGACAGGCGATAAAGGGGTGAGCTGGAGGAGGAAGAGAGAAGGGTGCGTTCGCATGGATGACATCGAGCGTTACCGCACGCACACCTTCCCATAATCGTGCTCGCAAGTTTGCCGACACAGTGCCACGTGACGACGAGAGGCGAAAGGGAGACGGAGGTGGAAGCGTGCGTAAACGCCACCCACGACGTCGACGAAGCGTGCCCCAGATCTTGGGCTATGTACGCAGAGTGCCATCTCGCCCTTGCCGCCGTACGATGAACCACGACGAGGGTGTACAAGAGTGAGCGTGTTGCGTGTATTATCTATCGTTTAGTCGCGCAGGCGTGTGCCAGGAGCGGAATCGAAGCGGAGACATCTCGAGACATCGAGGCTTATATTGTTATTTAATTATCCAGTTCGATGCTATTATCAGTTTATTTATTAATATTGTCCACGAGATATTCATTAGAGGGTATTATTTCTTCAAATGACAAGTGACATCAAGGTATCTGAAATTGAAATTTTTAATTCGGTTTTCTATATATATTTATATATAAATAATATGCTATAATATAAATAATATATTATAATATATTATTATAATGTATAATGTAAATAAAAATAATAAAAATAAATAATAATAATAATAATAAAATAATAAATAATATAAAATATTTATTAATTTATCTTGTTTTTTTTTCACGTTGTAAATTTATTAAGGCTCAAGCTTCTATTTAATATAACGTTTCGTATCAAATATATAAAAAGGAATGTCGCGTTGAATCCGCTCCTGTTTGAATCCACGCACAATGTTTTGAGTTCACCGGCATTCACTCCCCCCGCTCACCGCCCCCACATACCGCTCGCGACCGGTGACGTGGCGTGACGTCACGGTAGGCGCCAGTCCCCGGGACAAACGATCGATCCTGGTCGTCGTGTGGACAACCACCCCTATCGTCGTACGCGTGTGATAAGAAGGAAACACGCAATTGCGTCGCCGAAAATCTCGACTCGATTCCTGGACACGAGACGAAGGTCCACGTGTTAGCGTAACGCGCGTTTGGTGCTCAAGGTCTCGCTAAGCTGTACAGAACTAAGGTCGGGTCAATTTAATGCGCTCCTCCAATTGCGTTGGAGACGATCAAAGCATAGATGGGTGTTAATTGAGGGGAATGACCTTCGTGAAAAGTCGCGTCATACGATCGGACGATTAATTCGTACGTCACACACGCAATTAAGTACAGATAAATTCATTCACGAGACGCTTCATTTTTACACATATATATTGCATGCATATATGTTGAAGAAACGAGAAACTATATAATTAAAAATCTGCGCAGAAAGTCTATATATATATATATATATATATATATATATATATATATATATATAAATCCAAATTCTAGTACAACGTCAGCTTCTCGCTTGTCATGTCAACGTGAAATCACTGGCATTCAGAGACGGTTGGCTAAATTTACATCGCGATGTGTCTGACGCGGGCCCTCTCGTCGAAATGTTCCAAATATATAGAAACGAATGGGAGCGTCAACGGAGTGAGAAAGAGACGAGAGAGAACGAGGAAAACTCTCGCGAGAAAAGAGTTAGAAGGCCGAGGGGGAAGAGGAATAATGGGAAGACGAATGTACGAAAGGGGGAGAAGGGGGGGGGAGGATGACAAATGGCGAGCGGGAACGCCGAGGCAAGGATAAGCGACGGGAGAACGAAGTCGGTTCAATAAATGCAGCGTGCGCGTCGGCACCGCTTACGGTCGTCTACGATAAGGGGAGGGGAGCGAAGGGAGCGAAGAGGCTGGGCGGGAAAGTCTGCTGCACGCGCGCGCGCGCGCGCGAGAGAGAGAGAGAGAGAGAGAGACTATACAGTCGCGCCGCTCGAAACGAGGAGAGACGGAGAGACAACAAACCCACGCCTGCGCCACGTGGAGTGAGCGTAGTAATAATAGTTCGAACGAGTCGGGAGAGGCAGGGACACTGGCGCGAAAATACTGAAAAAAATCTATCTAAACTGGGGAAAAGTTTCTAAAACTTTGGAAAGGAAAAATATTTTGTTGCGCTTGCACAATATCTTGTTGTCCTGTCAAAGGATTTTTTAAAGCGGCCCTGATGATGAAACGAGATGCCAAAATGACAAGATTGGGAGGGGGGAGGGGAGGGCAGTTACTCTCGTCGGTCGATAACTTCGGATCGAACGGGAGAGAAACCAGACCGCAGAGAAAGAGAGAGAGAGAGAGAGAGAGACAGAGTGATAACAATGTAACGTGCTCTGCGCGTTCGCCGATGCGTCTGTCTGTTATTATTGATATTATGAGTAGTACGTCCCGTTCATTTTTAATCAATTGTCGAATTATCTGTGCAGATTAGATACACTTTACGCAATGAGATAAAGTTTATTAACACAATAGCCCTTAATGCGATGAATAATATTATCATATTTTTCAGCTTTGATTAATTATTTTTCAGCGTAATTTATTTTATAAAATTCTCTTACAATTTTCGGATTATTATTCTATTTTTGTATGCAATTTATGGAAGATATTACTTGACGGAAAAAAGATAATGGATGATAACAGTAATTAGTTGGCCGATGGCTTTCACGGCATTAACTATTTGCTAATGAATGTAAAAAAAAAAAAAAAAAAACAAGAACCTTGTATGAATCGAATTTATTACTCAGTTACAACGTAAATTATTAGGTACGCGAAAAAATATTCCACGATATTTATTACGATAAGACATGCTGTGTCTCTTCAATCATGTAACTTCCAAATAGATAAAAATTATGCGCGATCTAAGAATCTTCACATTCACCAAAAAATAAAATCGCTCAGCGTGCTTATAAAATTACTAATTAAATAATTTTTATTTTTCATGCTCAAACAATTCAAAGGATGATAAAATCATTCTTCTCTAACATGAAAGAGAGAGAGAGAGAGAGAGAGGGAGATCACGCTCGCAAATAATGATAATATCGATAATTTATTTTGATATCGATTCGGAGGAATATACGATTTTCAACTAACAATGCCACGCCTGCAGATGTCAACTAGATGAACGGAGACAATGGAGGACGAGAGAGAGGGATGGACAGTAGGAAGGAAGGCGATGGAAAGGGATGAATGAGAGATAGAGAGAGGGGAGGTGGACGAGACAGAGAGAGAGAGAGAGACAGGATGATAACAGAAGAGGCATCGACCGGTCGGTACGTTGCCTGGACAACACAACGAACGCCGACTTTAGCCGAATTATTTGTTAAGCCGCGCTCACACACGCGAAATACACCGTTTATTAGTATTGGACGGGAGTTGCATCGGTTCATCTGGGAATTAACGTTTGCACGAATATTTTAGACCGCAAGCCTAAAATATTCCTATCGCTTAAACGAAGTCTCAGGATATCGTCGAATTTCCAGTTTTTAAGTTGCTAATTGTAAACACAATCGACAGTTCAGAGTAAACCTTGTTACTCGCTCCCCCCTCCCCGCCTCCCCCTCCCTTTAATTAATTTGATAAGATCTTTGAATTTTGAACGTCAAATAATTCTGTAATCGTTGATACTCCAATATTTTTTCTAATTTTTATGGTATAAATTTATACCTGAAAATATTTAAAAAAATTATTTAAGAAACTATCTAGACAGATATAGATATCCCTAAATAAAGAAACGTTAACTTTCCGCGGAAACGGACGCGAGAGATACGCCTTTACGTATTGCGCTAACTGGAGCCTTTTATAAACTCTTGGTAATTAAATTAAGCGTAGCTGCGAGCACGTATAACGGCCAGATGGGGCTTCGCGAGATGCGATTCCTCTCTACGTATACGTTTCGCTGAAATGCAAATCACCCTTTACGTTTTAAATGACACGCAACGACAATCATACGCGCTTCCCTTTCCCTTGCCTGCATATTCTCCCTCGTCTCTGCCGGAGTCACTACGAGAGATCGGTTGGGCAAGGTCCGGTTTTCAAGCCGCGACAATCGCTTCCAAACTAGGGGTTGTTCACCCCTATCCCGATCGAATTTTAGGGTTCGCCAGGATTGCGAGATAATACGCAGCTCTGCGAGAATCAATGCGGGCAAGTGGGTCGGAAAATAATGCTAGTAAAAATTTTCTTTTCGCATATAATCGATCTAACCACGCGAATCATAATTCTTAAATTTGTCTCGCGTTAATAAAGTAAAGCGAATTTAAGTTATGTGTTATTTAAGAAAGAGAAAATATTTCCATTATCGCACATATGTCACTGTTTATCATAAAATGTGCGAAATGTCTTTTGCATAAATTATTTTTCGCGAGTTAATGGACGGAATGCGAAACATCCGAGTAAAAATGGTGGAAATGGGGCCAAAGGTTAAGAGAAATATGCACAGCATCGCGGAAAGTGCAGAGGAATAGCATGGAAAAATGCCGCGCTAACGGCGTGTCATTAATCAGCAGGAAACCGCAGGCGTGCGTCATCGCCGCGTCTAGCCGCGCGCAATTAAGGTAAACACGTGGTGGTAAATTAATTAATCGACGCGCGATGTGCACGCGTGGAGGACGACGTCATTTGTTGTCACAAACCAGCCGCGTTGTCGCGTCGGCGTCAAATGAGCGCGAGCGATAATAAAACGAAGCCAACGAAGGCATATCTCTTTTTAACACGAGGTTGATTATTGCGGAGGAAATTATTACGAAAAAACATGTAAACGCGGGTTATTATTATTCCCGCGTATCGCGTCTCTGATAAAGAACGATCCGCCATAAATCTGCGTAATCAAGCTACGCGTCGAAGGCAAAACTTGCGCCAGATTTCCCAATTTTTTTCCTTCAAAGAGAAATCGATGTCAAAGAATATCTATCATCGATGCGGCGAGATTTGGGACACCCGATATGAAGAGGCGTATGCCTCATAGGATGTCGCAATCCGCACGTACGGCTCTTTATCCGCGCACGCGAGTTTTTCATTCGGTCGTTTATTCTCATTAAAGCAGGATTTATCAAGACGATCGATCGTAATATTCATGACTCGTTTGTCTCGCATTGCGCCAAGAGATAAACCGGATGTAATGATGTCGATTTCTGCGAGATGCAACGTATCGCAAAAAGCGTGGAAACACGGTATACTTCATTACACTGTGTCAATAGCGCGGCGATAACAACTGGCGTTATACGTCATAAGACAACACACGAGGCGTGGGACTTATTTACAGTACATCGCTAACCTTTACGAGCCGAAGGTTGTCGAAACAAGTTTCGCTCGAATTATTCGCGCAAAATTCCTTCACCTCCTCCTTGGCATCTTTATTCTTCGTGTACAATGTATGTAGTGTGTCTGGAATGTTTCACCGCAATTTCCTTTTCTTCATCAATTTAATCGATTCGATTAACTCTTCTTTAATAAAAGGTATTGTTATAATTAATGCTTGAATTAAAATGCAATTTGAAACCGCCCTAAAAATTAAGAAACATTCAACTTTAGCCAGTAATCGATCTAAATAATCTATTACAATTTTCCTATATTTTTTTCTTTTTATATTCTCAAGTGAAATGTGTCAATTAATCAAAATTTTGTCAAACTCAAAAATTGAAAGAAGATTAAGTTTTTTTTTTTTATCCAAATCTAATAAATTTCATCTTGAGTCGTCAAAATAAACGATTTTAATTTAAATAATTAAAATTTTATTTTTAAATTAATTTAATTACAATTTATTTTTTTAAAGATATGAACATAGTGATTATTTTTAAATTAATTTAAAAATAATCATTATGTTCATATCTTTAAAAGAAAATTAAATTAAAAGAAAGCCATTTATTTTGGCGATTCAAAATAGCATTTGCTAGATACGAATAAAAAATATACTAAATTTAAAAATGATGATTATGTTTATATTTCTGAAAAAAGGATTCTGCTCTATATTAGTCAATATACTTAAAGATTAAAGAATATGCGGATCTTTTATAGGAGAAATAAAATTATTCGAATCGATCTCAAAAATTCTTCGTTTCTAACGCAGTTTACTCGCTTTACCGTTTTCGGATCCGAGCGAATTATTCCGTCTTACAATTAATTTCACGACAAAAGATTACGCGACGATCGGACTCTCTCGCCGAGCCGTCATTGACAGACAACCGAATGTCACTGACTGACAATCAAGGTGTAGGGGACGCGATGAGAGTCGCTCTCACGATGTCTCGCGTCCACGCACACATACTCGCGGCCGTCGTCGCTCGAAGGAAGTATCGACGAAATAACGTCCGGAGACAAAAGCCATTTATGACACACATTCTGACGAATGAGCGCCGTTTGACTGACGTAACGATCGAGATATGTTGGAATACGACACGCGCATGGCAAACCATTCGCCGCGTAATTTTCGTTCGCGATTACGTCGACAAATTCGTCTTATTTATATATACATAAGCGCATATAATAATAAATATAATTTGACAGTTCTCTGAACAAAAAGGACAGTTCTATCATACAATGGCAATAGAAGCAAAACGCGTTGAAGGATGAATGATCGATGAATTCGATGTAGAACAATGATGCCTTTCATAATTCATTTTTTTTTGCGATAATTTTACAATTAAAAAAATTAAATTTAGATTTTATTTATTAAAATTTTTTATTTCGATTTAATTATTTTATTTTTTATAGTTTTTAATTTAATTTATTTATTTGAATTTTCTGATTTTTATTTAGACTTTCTAAAGCTAAAGCTTCTAGAAAAACGTGAGTATTAAAAAATTGGAGTACTATTATATAATATTTATATTATATAATATACTTTTTTATATATTAAAAAATATTTTTTTCTCGAATGGAGAGTTATGGATTGAGATAATCTGAAAATTTATATACCAATGTCGACAGAAAAGAAAATAAAAGAAAACGATTATTTACTAAACTATAACTGTAGACTTGTGATTACGTCAGAGCTCTAGAAATCTCGAAACGAAACTGCGAAGATTCGAAAGAGCGGCACGTGTATGTTAATTTCGAAATTCAAAAGCGCAAAAGGAATTCCGCAAAATAAATAAAAAAATATTTTTAAATTTCCATTTTGCACGTGCTATCTTAGTACAAAAAAAAAAAAAAAAAAGTTTGCATAAGAAAAACATAATTACGAAGTCATATAATATGAGGAAATATATGCAGCTTGCTATTTTTGGATCAGACGCTAACGCGATTCGACGTAATCTCGACAATGATATACGCGATATAAAATTACGGCGAAGTTTGATTCAATAAATATCGATCACTCGCGCAACAACGTATGTTTCAGATTCGTTCCGATTACGAATTCGAGTACACGTTATCGGCCCCTGAATCGCGCTATCCAATATTGTACATATATATACAGGGTGTCCGGCGTCAATCGCATCACCCGTCGTATGCAGATAAAGCAGACAAAACTGAGGAGAAAAGTCCTGTACCATTTTTTTTACAACGCTTAATAAGAGAGTTATTATTGAGTAAAGTCTGACCAATCATCGCCGATCTTTAGCCAGAGGCACGTCAGTGAGACGCTGTAAACAGCTGAGCGCTCACGCACACATGCTAGGCGCGCGGCTCATTGACGTGCGTCCA
>JBCAUJ010000008.1:5336692-5368177 GCA_038406275.1 Cataglyphis albicans
TATATATATATATATATATATATATATATATATATATATATAACACATCACTCAATAAGTCCCCGGTCTGACACATTGTTGACAGATCCACGTGGTTTCTAAAAAAAAATTTGTTTTTTTTTAGTTAGACCGGAGACTTATTGAGTGATGTGTTATATATATATACATATTTCATAAGTGGAAGCTTCGCGTTCTCAATCACATTCTTCGTACGAAGGCACGTTTCATTATCGCGCGATAAAATTTATCCGTAGCCGGCGTTATCAACTTTATCCCCGTTTCGCAATAATCGGTCTCGGTGGCGGTGATCGTAAAAGGCGATCGTACGGTAAGGAAATGAGAGGAACGGGCCAGGTGTTTCGAATTCCCTTCGCTAGGCGAGCTTTCGCGATGAGAACGAAGTTCGTAAGAATCCTTTCGCGAAAAGTCCTTCGCTGCGTTTTCACTTGTTGCGCGGCCGGGAAACGACGATGATCGATGATCTTCTTCACCGTATCGGCCGATAGCCACAAACCGCAGGCATCACGTGCGATGCCTATCGCCGTGAGAATATACGACTTATTACCATCCCGGTATATCTGACATCGATATTTCTAATAATACCACTTTCTCTTCCCGTCACGTGCTTTCGCTTCCCCTTCTCCCCCCTCCCCCCTCCCCGCTTCGGTCATATTTAATAAATAAATCGAATGCCGAATTTTTTGATATTAATTTTAAAATTTTTACAACCATACATTATTATTACTATATAATATTAATCTTATATAGTAGGCGAAAAATTAAATAACTATTCTTAAATACATGTGACCATGTCGGTGTGCATCTGTCCGTTCCTCTCGTTTTCGCGAATGACGACCTCGGTAAGGATGGCGGCAAACGAAGTCGGGGCGGAGGGAGGGAGGGGGGAGGGGGGACGAGGTAATGGGAAGAGACAGCTAGAGAAGACGGGCAAAACGAAAGGAGGGCTTACGGGAGATGAATTTATGATTAATGCCACGAGACGGTCGAGTAGCAAGAAAAAAAAGGCGCTTGGCCGCCGCGAAAGTAAAGGGCCGTAAAATCTAAATGAGATGAGTTCCATCTCTGGGGGAGATCTCTGAGGGAGACCGCGGCCTCTGCGCCATGGAAACCCTCCCGGCACCAATATTGGCTGCGTGTCTCTCGGACAGCAAGGCTTATACAGGGTGCTTGAAAACGGTCACACTTCAACGAAAGGATATTTCTCATTGATTTTTTTCGAACCTTACGTGATGTTTCTTTTTTTTTTTTTTATTCTATATTTACTACATATGTACATTGAGCTTGTTTAATATTTTTTTCTTTTTTTGATAATAAAAATTTCATTACATTATTAATCGTTATTATATATTATTTAGTTGAACACAATATTTTTTTTTACAATTTTTACGATTTATTTAATATTTCTGGTCCGGATAAGTTTAATTAGTATTTTCTTTTAAATAATTTTAATTAGTTTTTTGTTAATATTTTTTTTATAATAAATAAAACTTTTATCACATTATCAGTCGTAAGTATATATTATCTAGTTGAACAGAATATTTTTTTTTTTACAATTTTAATAATATCATCTTATTTACTCTTTTTGTCCGAATAAAATCCAACGTGTGGGTAATCTTAATTAGTACGTTTGCTCATTTTGAAAGAC
The DNA here is from genome assembly GCA_038406275.1 of Cataglyphis albicans. Lineage (NCBI taxonomy): Eukaryota > Metazoa > Arthropoda > Insecta > Hymenoptera > Formicidae > Cataglyphis > Cataglyphis albicans. Next base: position 5,338,359 of record JBCAUJ010000008.1, read on the forward strand.
GAGTATGTTAGTATTAATTCAATATTCGAGCCAGCATTCGATTTTCAACACCTTGTATAAGGGCGAAAGCGGATGCAGTCGGTGCGGTACCGATTAGCCCGGACGAAATTGCCTCTGCAAAAACGTCGGCGGCACCTCCGACACTTCGCGTTGCCTCATACGAACGTCACGATTTCTCGTTCACCGTTCCTTTGTCGTCGTGCACCGCTTACGAGACGATTACAGTGAGACCCGCGGCCTTCAAGTCTAACATGAGAACGTGGAAAGTTGCAACTGCGCCGCGAAGATAATGACAAATACGGGATAATGGCATGCCACCATTTATTCGTCGAACAAACTGTTATCTCGATTATCCGAGCCTCGCGAATGATTGAACATATATGCATTCGTGCGCGATAAATAGATTAGATTTTGATCGTGTGAATGGATTTTAATCATTCTCTTAAATTAGCGTATAATTGTCAGTGTAAAACGCGAAGAAATTTAAGAAAAAATTTAGAAGAATTGTAAGGGATATCGGTGCATAATTAATAATTAAGTATGCTCAATTAATAATAAAATAATTAATTAATTAATTAATTAATTATTAATTAACGCAATTTATAATACCATCCTTTTCGCCTTTGTTTGCGCATTTATTAGCGAACTAATTCGCCGAGAAATACTTAGCAGCGCGAACTTGATGCAATTCGTATCTGATTATAAATCGCGATGATAGATTCACACGAGCCGTAATCTTTCGTGCCGAATTTCGCGGTCAAAGTCCCCGTGCGACTAGAACCGTAGTAAATTAACACCTCGTGTGCTAACACACGACGAAAAAAGCAATTGGCACAGAGAAAAGTTTGCGCGTTGTGTCACACGTATGATAAATTCGATAAAGTTGTGAGAATTCAACGACTCAAAGATAATTATCAATAAAAAAAAAAAGATACCGATTATAATATTTCAATTCAATTATAATATTCAATCAATAAATTAAATTCAGAAAAAAAGCTCATATTTTTATAATATTATATATAATATATATTTCTGCTATTATATAAAAATATAATTATATATTTTGTATAAAGATGTGAAGTTATTTATTGACGCAGGTGTATTATTATTTAAAAAAGTTTATTATAATTATATTATAATTATATTATTAAATTTATTTTAATTATACACTTTTTATAAAGCTGTGAAATTATTTATCGATGGGGTGCAAATTATTATTAATAGAGTATTATACATAAAGCCACCTTTTTGCATCGCAACACATTGTTTGAAGTTTAGCTGCGTTGACAAATTTTATTTGTACGACAAATAATACGTCATAGCGTTTAGTTCAATTCAAAGATTTGCTAGCGTTAACTGTAAAACGTTAGTTCCTTTCGGTCGTTCACACCTTCCTCTGCTTCTCCTCGTCTTTCCTCGTCCACGTGCAAACTGCGCGGTAAACAAACCAAAGTACATTTACCTCGCACTACCGGCTCGTTGATTCGCTCGACTTTTTTTCTTTTTCTTTTTTTTTTTTTGACATTCCTTCTTCACTCGCTAAATCGCTCGAGGCATTCGACGATGCGTCACGCGTAGTAAACAAATAATCTTTTATCGCGTCTTTTACGCTTTTTCTTCACGCGGGTCTAGTTCTGTCCTACGTGCAAACCTCAATAGACGTAAATACTTGAAATTATATTATATTTATTATTGAATTAAATTCCATTCTCTCATTGAATTAAGCTCGAGTCATTCTCGAAATCGGTGTGATTAAAAGTTATCGATAAACATTTTTTTTTTTTATCGATAAGAGCACCTAATAGTGTGCTGCAATCGTCGTGATGATGATTGTGAAAGATGATAGTGGCAACCTTTGATAAAGGCATGATGTAACGATGTACGTAGATACGATCGGAGAGTAAAACGACAACCGGTTTTTGTAATTTAATTTTTTATTGGATTGATATAAGCTTTGATGATATGCGTGATTTATTAGAATGATAAAAAAAAAATACGTCGAATTTTTTTTTTGCTTCTGAATCCTTATCTAATCTCTAATTTGACTTCTAGTGCCTTTATGCGTTCTTTAACTTGCAATTTTAATTATGATTATATCAGAATCTAAATCACTGATTACTCACAAAAGCCCATGCTCATCTCGATATATATGTACATATAAAAATACAATTAAAAAATAAAAAAATTTTAATATTAATTATTAAATAAATATTTAATATGTCATACGAGATCATACGAGATTGTATAAAAACATATAATAGAAAAATATATAACATAAGCTGCTAGGAATTTTTCTTTATACAAGGTATTTATTTATATAAACTATATATAATATCTTTTGTGAAATATATAAATGGAAGAAAGAAAAATATTATAGATAGAAATCGATTAAAAATATAGAAAATTTAATAAGTATACCTTTATTTCAGACTGTATCTAAAAATTCGTCTTTCTCTGAATAAAAGCTTTCAGAAATAAAAATAATAATACATACATCGTATATAGTACAGATAATATACGAAAGATATAGAGCTGCTTTTTAGATAAAAAAGATAAATATATAAGGCGCATTCTTATCGCTACGACGTCGTGCAGGATATAAATAAAAAAAAAATCTACAGCTCGAATTCAATAATTTGAACAACAGCTATTACAAACATAAGCACACACGTGTCAGTAAAGCGTGACTTACCGCTTTTTGTTGAGTTAAGCAAAGATTAAATGTCACCATTCAAGAACTATACGATCGTCTTATCACGTTTCCATGAATGGCGACAGAGTTAACACTCGTCGCGCGGAGAAGCCCGTTAAAAAATTTAATATTCTTTATTCATATTGAAAATTGCATAAATAGAGGTTTATAAAGTTGTATAAAAAATTTCATAAACATATATATATATAAAATTATTCAAATGCAGAGAGATATATACGAAAGGAGGGAACTGCCATAGAAAATGCATCTTACCTCAGATGGGCAATATATCCAAAGCTACACTGCAAACATAACGTATAAATGGCATAATATTCACAAGGAAGAGAGTGTATTAATAAAAACAAACCTTGATCACAACAACGTTCGACATGTAAGAAACATTGATTAGTGAACATATAATTAATTACAGATACATTCTCGGGAGAACATCCGTCGCGAATGTCAATGAATCCGAGATGCTTTCCGCGTTGCTTAAAAGCATATAAAATTTATATATCAAGTGAGATAGATAAACAGGAGAGCTTATCATTACAATATAGCGTCAGAAAAACAACTCATCAGACTTGCTCGTTGAAGCTGCGATTGTGTTTCGATCGCACGATCAGTGTATCGAGTATCGACGATAATTAAGTGCAACATCTAGTGCAATAATTATAGGGAAAGTGATTATTATTTCTTAAGCACTGTCTCGTGCATATAACATGTCCGCGGATGGAACGTGACCATCGTTCGTTCTTCGACACCCGATAAGCGCGACGCGAAATACAAGTTGGAGCAATTCGATGCGATGGAAATTGATTTTCGCAGCGAGAATGGCGTAGACTAAGCCGTCTGTCTTTTATTTCGAGTTATCGCGTTTAAAGAGATTTTTAGAAGCGAATTACCTTTTGCCAGCTACGTCGTCTGGTAATCGCAATCAAAGTCACCTGGCGGCAAAAAAGAATCTTCTCTCTCTTTTTTATTATCATTATCGTCGCTACCGTTATCATTCCCCACATTGATCGATCGTTATATATGGACGCAGGTGTAAAGTTGAGGAGGGGGGGAGGGGGGGGGAGGGGGAAATGCGCGGTTCAGACTTACTGCAAATCCTCGATAACCAGTTTTGAAACGAACTGCAGCAATCGATGTAATCGATAATGTCGTCAAAGTCCGGCAGTAGCACGGCACTTTGATTTTTCCCGCGCTTCCTCGTGTCGTCATCTTCGATGCGGGGATGATCATAGGCATGGATCTCCAGACTCGGGCTCTCCGTCGGGTCCTCTTCGATGGCGCTCGTTATCAGGGAAGCATCAGCTGAGTCTCCTGCCATACCGACGGCACTGCAATCAGACGGTTCAGCGATACGGTTTCAACGAAATTATGGAAGTGAACGGATGACGCGTTTTCGGTAATCGCTGCCGTTAATCGGTGTATTTAATTTGCTTCGAAAATGTCGGGAGAACGGGTGATGAGTTAACAAATTACCGAGAAATGTCAAAATACGCGTCGAGATATAATGCACTAAAGTAATGATGAATAAATAATCGGGAATTTATCGCTTTTATGACGCAAAAGTGCTGATAAATTCCAACATGTGTATTGCTCTCGGTATTTTGTTGAAGCTTAAAATGAGTCGATGAGTCCATTAACGTGAGATATTGCTACGAAGTTAGGAATGTCGAAACATTGACAAATGCATGAAAATTTCGTAGACTGTTCTATTATTTCTTCTAATTATCTGTATATCTAATTATCTGTAAATCTCCGATTTTTATTGAAAATCGCGTCTTCGCAAATTTGCCAACGAAAAAAAAAAATTCACATGTGTTAAGAAAACTCTAATAAATATTTGTACAAAATTTGATTTAAATTCATTTACTCGTTTAAAAGTTATTTACCAAAAATTGTAGAAAAATATTATCTATCTCTCTCTTTCTGCAATTATTCCGTTTTTTTTTTATTTCTCGCATTTAATTTCAAGGGATATTCACGAGATCGAAAATTTTCGTCATAAATCAGGGAAAATATTTTTTTTTTTTTTACAAACACGTTAAAAACCATATTATTTTGTGATTAAATTTTTAATCACACAAGAATCACGATTTTTAAACTTTAATTTTTTTTATAATCCGGATTTATTTTAATTTTTCAAGCAGTATATATATATATATATATATATATATATAAATTATTTATATATATATTAATTAATATATATATAAAAATTTTTCAAGCAGTAATATAAGTATAAAAAATGTGTTTTTTTTTCAATTTTGCCAGTTTTTCGCTATTATTGGACATCCAAAACGTCTTCAACGCAATTCTGCGAAGTAAGATGATGAGCGGACATCTCGTCGCGCGTTATCATCATAGCGCACTTCGCGCGCGATAACCCAGATTGCGGCACGTACAAAGCGGGTTATCGCGGGGCGCGAAAAAATTATCCTTATCGCTGATATATTACGGAATGCGCGCGCGAAGATAGATATCGCCGCGATGAACCTCCGACCCCGACTTCGGACAACGTCAATGACAGCCTTACTATCGACGCGTAATCAATCGACTCTCGGGCTACCCCGGTTATCGGTTCACGGTACGGTCAATTACGGGTGCGGGAGCACCTCCGGAGAAGCCGTGGCACTGTTTTATCAAAGGTGGCGGAAGACCGCGGTCGCGGCAGCTGCAGTTGCCGCCGCGGACAAGGACGTTCGCCAAGACGAAGACGCGCGCTTGATTCTCGAAGGAGCGGGGCTCCTCGCAAAGGGCAGCACGGGTTTTCGTCATCCGCACAAGGACGGCGAGTCGGGAAAGGAGGTATCGATCCGGCGCGCCGGGCTCAATAATTCCAGCGAGGATGTCCCTTCTCTCGGTCCTTTAACGCGAGAATGCAATTTGTTAGCTCCTGCCTCGATGCACGGGGTGCCCACCGCGATTCTCTTTCTCTCTCTCTCTCTCTCTCTTTTTAGGCCCTCTACATCTTCCTTCTCTTTGGTTTAAGAGCCTTGGTTCTACCGTTTTCTGGAAATGTTCTAATGATCTGGGAATGTTCGATTCTGGAAATGAGTGCGAAGATAAAATCAACTTTTCGCAAGATACTTCGATTCCAAAGATCAGATCTGATAGTGTCATTAATGTCGATTATTGACCGTACACAAGGATGTGAGATTACTTTTTACGAGCAAGCAACAGATGCTGATACATGTGACGAGAAAACCATTGTTTTATTTTTTTTTTTTTTTTTTTTTTTTTTTTTTGCGTGCGTCCAGGAACGATCATATCGCCTACGATAATAATCCAACGAGCTTGTCGTCCGATCGCCATGGGCCATCAAGGTCCTCCTTACGAGGGCGAGATGTCAGAAAGGACAAGTGGTCGTAATACAAGGGGAGAAACGAGTTTCATACTGGCGAGAAGTTTCCCCGAGATTGCCAGTTGCAAGAATAGTACCTCCGGTTTATCCTAGCGCCACCCCCCCTCCCCCCTCCCCCTCCTTCTCCTCGTCCCTCTCCCTCCGATATCCCCGTCCGGAGCAAAGTTCGAATAAGTTTGGTGGAAACGCAGAGGAAAAAGTTGATGCTGCGAAATCGATGTGGATGCAGCTTGTTTTCTCGAAACAGGTGTCACGAATTTCGCGATGAATAAAATCGATTACACGTTCGTACCTATACTTGTGTCCGTTTTAATCTTTGATTACCTTTTCGCGCCATTTTTTGTCGCATTTTTTTTTACAACATATATATATATATATATATAGTTATAAAATTTTTTGTCATACGCATCCGTGAATTTTTTTGCGAAGGCAGCATGTCAATTAGTTGTTATTGAATTGGCGGAGCGAGTTTATTTCGCTGTTATCACGCCAGCTGTCAAAGCTTTAATTTCCGTAAGAGCGTCGGGAAAAATTTCTTTTCTGTCTCTGAATTTTCCGCTCCTAATGTCTCTTCCATGCTGCGGCGTTTACGTACGTTGACACGAGCTCACTTGACGCCCGACGACGTTGAGGGACGCCTTCGGCCTTTTCCCGCCTTTTATTTCAACGACAAAAAAAAAAACAAAAAAAAAACGACAGCATTATCCGCGCGATATTGAGGGAAGTTCAAAAATTTCCTACGATAATCCGTATTTTTCAGTAAATCGTAGACAAACTCACGTCTTGCGATAATAAATTGCAAAAAAATGTGACAATATAAAATACAGAGTACGTCTTTTTTTTTTTTAATTTTTCCAAATGCAAATTGCATTATTTTCCTAAATAAAAAGAAAAAAAAAAAGATTTGTATATTTCGTTACAAGACAAATAAAAAATATTTGTCTCGCATGTGTACAATTTTGAATTCCGAACTATTTATTTATTATATAAATTGCCTTCGGAGCGAATCGTATAACAGTACGAATAAATGCTTCGAAGAGAAGATCGAAAAAGTCCCGGACAACCTGTTCGAGTTTAGCGCCCGGACGAATAGGGGGCTGGGTCCGAAGTTAAAACTGGCCGAAAGTTTCCTCGAGATGACTCGGACAAGGGGGAGGAGAATAGGAGGGGGGGAGGGGAGCAAGGACAAAAAGAAGGAGGGGAGAAAAGTAGCACTCGATTTTACGATAACGCCGGATCCGGGGAACCAAGAGTTACGCGAAACGGATAGTTCCGAGGGTGAGAGATATGTACCCCCGCATCGTTTATCGACGTTTATCGGCGAGAGAGAAGGTAAATTACGCGCGAGCGTACTTCTCGTTCGTTACACGAGCGCGGTAAAATTACGACAATATTTTGCTTTCGAGAGTACGGTGTTTGCGTTCAACAATCCATCGAGCGCTCGATAATGGATGCAGGCATATTTTTTTTTTTCTTCTTTTTATTGAAAATTGGAACGAAAATATTTTCCAGCGAAATCCAATCTTATCGGTATCATTTTATAATTGTGATTACCGAGTTTAATCAGTTTTGCGAAGGGATAATGAAAAAAAAAAAAGTGATACGAAGAAACGCGAGGGCATCATTTTTTTTTTTTTATTGAAAATTGGAACGAAAATATTTTCTAGCGAAATCCAGTCTTATCGATATTTTCTTATAATTATGATTACCGAGTTTAATCACAATGCGAAAAGATAATGGGGAAAAAAAAAAAAAAAAAAAAAAAAAAATGATAATCGTGAAGAAAAACGTCATGTCGCGCGCGCTTTATCGATGTTTTTGGCCGCGACCGCCGACATATGATCGATTCCTCGATTCTTAATGCAAAACATGCATTGATGGGCTCGGCCTGTCACCGCCTATTTTTCTACACGATGATAAACGCGCTCACAATCTGTCCCGATCATCAATCTTATCTTCACCAAGTTTTTTCTTCGAAGATTAAAAATATCACGTATCCGGGATGACTAATGTGATGCGCCCGACGTGTGTGTGCGTTGAAAATAACAGGACCATCGAATACCTGATGAAAGTATTTAAATAATATTTGAAATATTTGAAGAACGCATGTGTATTTCTCTCTGTCACGAAAAAAAGAGATCGAAATCTGCAAGAGTGAAAATAAAGCAGTATTTTAATTTGCATATTTTATTATTTCCCTTTTTGTTATATATATTAAAATATATATAAATACAGAGTGAATCAATTAAAATCTTACAAACTTATAAATATCTCAGAAAGAAAGCAGAAAGAGAAAAATATTTCATACTAAAGTTTTGCGATTTCGAAGAGGACATAATATGGTGTCTTTAGGTTAACTTTGGGTAGTCATTTGAAGATCACATGAAGGTCACCTTCAATTTCTTAAATGGAAATTTCGATTTTTTAATACATATTCTTATGAGTTATTTCGAGAGTTTTTTGAAATACTATAATAAATTATTTTTTCATTAAATATTTTTTTACTTATTTTAAATCTTAATCTGACTGAATATTTTGATATAAAATATAAAATATCTCGTAAAATGTTTAATTTTCGACAATCTTACCATAATATTTTGATGTATAAAATAAGACAAATAAATTGGTAGAAAAATAAATATTTTTAAGGAAAAGTATGTAATTATTTACATTATATTTTTTTAAATTTAATTGTTTTTTTTTTTACATCAATTAATTCATTATCATCTCATTATTCTGTATATAAAAGTATTACGGTAAGATTATCAAAAACTAAATATTTTACAAGATATTATTTTATATTTTGCAGCAAAATATGTCAGGTTTAGATATAAAATAACTGAAAAAATACTTAATTAAAAATATTTCATATGCTTATTATAGTTCGTGAAGTGAGCTACAAGGATATACATTGAAAAATAGAGATTTCTATTCAAGAAATTGAAAATAATCTTTATATGATCTTCAAACGACTATACAAGATCAAATCAATGACTATCTTATGTACTCTTTGAAGTCACAAAATCTTGTATGAAACATATTTCTCTAAAATGTTTTATTTGTAACACTTTAACTGACTCACCCTGTATAAAATCTTTTTCTTCTATTATAAATTTAGATTCTTATCGGTCATCTATCCTTTTATCCCGCTAAAATCCCGATTGGCAATTTGTCGCGTATTGATTATATAGTTTCTCTATTTCACTGATTATACAGGCTGTATAATCAATAAAATTATTATTCAAAATAATAAGGAAAAAATCAGCAGCAGTGAAAGACCGCTCAGCGTAACTTTATACGCGCGCGAAGTAATCTTCACAAAAAATTGATTGTATACTTCTTTCCCCCCCTCCCCCCCCCTCTTCCTCGCCCCTCCTCCCGCCCAGCACATACATATTGCCGCTGCTGTCGGCCGTCACGTTTGACAGCTCTCTCGCACGCGGGGATTATAAATTCGGCGGTGGAAACTCTTCGCCGGAGGAAAGCGCGACCTGTACATGAACATTCCGGCGGCGATCGACCTTACGAAGCCAATTTCGCTTGGTAACGTTCGAGCGAGGTTGTAGCCTCGGGAAAATTCACCTCGCCGCTCGTTTTTTTTTTTTCTTCTTCCTTCTCTCTTTCTTTCTCTCTCTCTCTCTCTCTCTCTCTTTCTCTCTCTTTTTCAAGCCGCCATCTCTTAAATCCAGAGCTCGAATCCTTTATTCGCGCGGCGCGGTCTGGTGTCTTCTCTCTTCCTCTATTATTGCGGGAATCCCTGTTGAAACGCGCGCGTAAAAAAGGCCGTTCGGTGTAAGGTGACAAATGGTCATACGCGCAAACACTGGATTCCCGAGATTGTGCGGGAAATGTATCGAATGTTCGCCACTTCTAACTCGCTCATGTAACCCTGCTCTCTCTCCCTTTCTCTCTCTCTCTATCTATCTTTCTGAAAGTCTCCTTTTCGCTTTTTGACAGCCGTGTCCGACAGACTTATAGCAATTTGCTGGTAAATAACTTTTAATTTTTATAAATGGATTTGTAATAAGTCGTACTCATGTAATCGTATTATTCACAATTGTATAAGTATGAATCTTATCCAATTGTTTGCAGTCGTATAGATTCACATTAGGGTTGCATGAGATGTCAAGATTAGTCTTGATATTGTCTTGTCTCGAAATTCGAGACAAGATCAAGGCAAGATTTTTAAATAGATATCAAGACTAATATTATTAAGATTATTAATTAATTTTTAAAAAAAGCTAAAATATATATATATATATATATATATATATATATATTTGTGTAAATTAGATGAGAACAAAATTAATCTGATATATTAAATTAATCTGATTTAACTATATTATACAGAGTTAAAAAATTTTATTTATTAAAAACATTTATATTAATAAATTTGGAAACAATCAATACAATAAATTCGTGTCCGCAAATGAGCCGTTTTGGCAAGAATCAAAGACTAAGAAGGGAACCTAACCTCGCGGAAACCTGATAATGCTGATTTTACACATATGTAGGTGGGGAGAGGGGGGGGGGAAGGAGGGGCGAATGTAAAAATTTGCAGTTACGGTCCAAGAACAATTTTAAGGAGCGAAATCATTCTCTTATATGTAGAGCGACTTTTTGTTTTTCTCGAATATATCTGGAAAATTATTCGAGATATTGAAAAATGTTTTATACAAAAGTTTAATGGTAAAAGTACTTCTATTTAATCGTATTAATAAAGTTTTTTCCAAGATTTTTGTCCTTGGTAATATTTGATTATCTAGTACCAAGATGGCTTATTTATCGACTTGTTTTCGATCGATCGATCGATCGCGCGTCTGCTGTGTGACGTGTCCCCCGGCAAGCATCCTCTCTTTCTTTCTCCCTCGCGTTCCGCAGTCAATTTCCCCGGGTACACAATATCGGCAGCCAAAGAAAGCTGCCAATCCGAAACGCGAAATCGGATAGCTTCGAAGACTTTCACTTCCTCACTTCGATAACAACCGCGTCCGCGTCTTTCTCGTCGTCCGTTAAAGATTGCCTCGTCACATCCTACTCCCCCCTCCCCTCCCTCCCACCCCCATCTCAAGGAACGCTACATGACGCGCGACCCTATATACGGAGATTTCCAGAGATTCTCGATACGCGGATACATCATCGCTCGTCTTCCTCTTCGAGACGTTAATTCGTCTCGCTTTTTACTCGCCAGCTGAAATAATCGCGCTTCATCGGATTGTGAATCACTCGAGCCCGTTTCCTCACATGACCCGTATATTAACTCCAAGGGGGCGGGGAGGGGTTCTCTCCCCCCCCCCCTCTCTCGCTGGCTGGCGGGGCGCGAAGATACGGCACAATTTACCGGCGCCGACGAGTCTGACAGGCGGGAAATCCCCCGCGTATGTGCGTGGTATGCGTGTGTGTTTCATGGGAAAGCATGCGGCTAATAAAAGTGTCCCGGTGTTTATGCCTAACCTAGCCCAATGGCGTGCGCCCATCATGATGCGCAGAAATTCCGACCTTGGCACTGGTACGAGCCCCCTTGCGAAAACATTATTGCGGTCGTAATCTATCGCGCTGTCAACGCTGATATTGAATTCTCCCACATCCACTCGACATAAAGCGTGAGATAGCATTGACACATCATTTTGTCTTCTTATAATTTCTGTAGAAAATTATTTTATTTTAATTATTTTATTTTATTCTATTTTGTTTTTGTTATTCTTTTTTATTATTTATTTTATTTTTATTATTTCATTATTGTATTTATTTTTTTATCATTTTTGTATGGAAATTTTTGCGACAATGATACATCATGAACATATATATATATGTACATTCTTTAATAATTTTAGAAGTCTATTATACGATTTATTATTGTATATGTCATTGTATTATTTTATTATGTTCTTTACAATTTTTTAAATGTTTTTTTCCCATTTTTCTCGAATTTTAATATTCTTATTTTACGTTTATCTCGCTCGCTGTATTATATCGGTCATAATCGTGTGCAATGGACCAGCACGTATGTATCTCTATATTCGGCCACGTGTATACGTATATACATGCTGATAACATTTAGGAACCCAGCCAAATAGCACACTGTGTATAATCCGTGTCATATTTTGAACGGCGACAGAATAACCTGGTTTAAAGCTCAAAATCGAAGGCGTTCATTCTCGAAGCAGATTTATTTCGAACGATTCAAAGATGTTTTCAATGCTGTTGCCGGGAATAAAGGCACACAATCGTTTTGACATTTTTGTGGCCTGTGAATTCACAGACATGACTCGACTCGACTCGATATCGAGGCAGAAAAAAAAATAGATAGCCTCGAGAGTAATATCGAAAAAGAATGTGTGTGTATGTAAAAATTCAATAGTTTTGATGACAGTACCAATTTCTCCTCAAGCAGTTGAGAATTTTAACATCGATAAAAAAAGTCTCAGCAATTAAAATGCATTAAAATCGCATCCGAGAGGAGGAAGAAGAAACGGGTCGACATGAAAATGGGTCATAATTTTTCGCTTCCTTTCCATGAATGTCGGAAATTATAAATGAAGAAACGAATCGTTAAGGAATAAATCTCTGCAGAAGCTTTTAACACCGCGAGCTCTCGCGACCGCTCGCATTTCTATCCCGCGCGAATAAATCGCATTCGGTTTGCGCCTTGCCTTTGATTTTTACGTGAGCACGTGATGTAATCCGGTACGGCTACACGAAAGGATGCGCATTACATTCGTGATAGTTCGTGGCATGAAAGGCAACCGGTGCTCGCTTCGATTAATCTATGTGCCGCGGGAGCTTCAATTTTATAACACCTAACCTAACCTAACCTAACCTAACCTAATCTAACCTAACCTAATCTAACCTAACCTAACCTAACCTAACCTTTATAATACTGGGTGTAAAATCTAGAGACTCGCATGCGCTCATAATATATTCGCGCCACGTCGCCGCACTCGCATGACTTTAATTACCGCGTACGACACTTATTAACAGTGAATTTCATTTTCTCAAACTACGGCTATGACGCGCTCATAATTAATGGCAAGTCGATTTATCCGAGACAATTCGTATTACAGGAATTCTCCTTCCTCGCCCTTCTCTCACGTCAAACTGCGATATGGATAATGAGGCAGGAAAATTATTTTAAAAAATTGCACGAGCAATTGATTTAATTATATATTACTTGTTTATTTTTTTTTAAGCAACTCTATATTATTTAATTTTATTTTTTGTAATATACAGGGTGAGTTTTTTAAATTGAATCTAAGTATCTCGAAAATAACGCACTTTTGAAAAGAAAGTTTGAAGTAAGAGATGTTTCAATTTAAAAATCTGCTATATGTATATGTATATTGGATTTTTTTTACACATGTGTTAATTTTACTTGTCTCGAGGAGGCTTGGCTAAAAGTAGATTAGGGCTGCATTCTGACTGAAATATGTATAGGAATGTGCTTCTAACGTTAATATGATTATATAGAGACCCCACAATTGGACACCTTTTCGCGATTAGACGCGTTCCGTTGAGTTCAATTTTCGAGCCGCAGAGCACATTTACTTCGCTCGTATGTTTATCGTTATACCCTTGCCTTTATTATTACCGCCGCCGCGGTAATTAAGGATAAAAGGCGTTTACTGCGATATCTATTGTCGATCCGCGGGAGCGAAGGACGAGGCCAGGCACTTCCGTGCAGAAATCGCGTCGTTATCTGGGCGTTTCGAGCACTACGTGCTACTTCCCTCGAAACCGATGAGATCGGGTTTTCGACGTGAAATCAGGTGGATTCCCAAGCCAGGTAATATCACAGTCGTTTCCTACTGCATGTGAAATTCGGCTAATTAATTTCGCTCGTGGTGCACGCGCCTCAAGAATAAACTCATTTCAAACCGCACGCTCTAGGAAATCACCCCGCGTCGTCTATCTCCGCGTGATTTATATGCAACGAGATGAGGCAATCGAACAATAATACGAAGAATTATCGAAGCACGCTGCTCCAGAGTAGCCATTTTACGGTATCCTCGCATGACTCGTTGTACCGGAAGGAAGGGGGAGAGAGAGGGAAAAAAAAAAAAAAAAAAAAAAAAAAAGAAAAAAAAAAGAAGGGAACTAGAAGTACACTATTTGTCGAGCGGAATAGCGGCATTCCCAAATGGAACGCGAGAGCACTCCGGTTATTAGCGCACTTAAGTGCCGAGAACGGAGAACTTCGGGTCCCCGGTGTCGTCGGAAACGGAGGAAGGGCGGTCGATATCCATCCGGATGCGCATTCCCTTCGCCCGCACACCGATACTCCTTTACCCTCTCCTCCCTCCTCCCCATCCCCCTTCCCACCCTCACCCCCCACCCCCTCTCTGTCGCTCGTACCGCGAGATGCATAATATTTACACTGCCCCCCCCCCCCCCTCCAAGTGCCAGGCACGTCAATTTCGCCAATTTCAGATATACGTACGCGAATGCACGAGACGCTCACCGCGCCCGTAGTCTCGAGGTCTGATGCGGCATCGACAGGGTGTTCTAGGTTTCCCGCGCATTCCTCCGTGAATTTCTGATGGACTGGCTGGATAAAAATCATGGCTCTTCATGTACAAGCAGTTGAATAATTTGATATTTAGAAGATCGCGGTGGGCTTTATAAATTGAGAGAAAGTGTAAACTGTCATTAATGATAATTCGGATACCTTATCGTTGTGATAGAATTTTAATACCTGGAATTAAGATATTCGTGAGAACTTACGGTGATAGATAATTTTTCTGATTGCTGATTAAAATGTTTAAATATTTAAACATTTAATGCACCTAATTGGCATTTTATTTTTACACTTTTTTGCCAATGTTTTATTAATTTGACGTTTGAATTCAATTAACGCAATAGTAATATGTTAAATGAACACAAGAATGTGTTAAATATTTAAACATTTAAATGTGTTAAATATTTAAACGTTAAAATTAACATATTCTTGTGTTAATTTAACGAATTACTGTTGTATTAATTCAACTCAAATGTTACATTATTAAAACAACTGAAAAGATACTGTAAAAATAAATGTCAATGCATGATTTCGTCTCGAATTAATCACACGTCACGTATACATCTTATGTTGACATTAATTCTTTTTTCATATTTATCAGACATATGTATTTTATGTAATGTTATTGTGTATGTTTGGACAAACTTATTGCCCAGAGATTTGTTCACGACTTGATGTCATTAAGATATTTTATAAGATATATTTTGCATCTATTACTGTATATGTTAAAAAAGTGATGGTTAAAAATTTTGTTTAATTATTTATGTTAATTTAATTTGCTGTGGTGTTAATTGAACTCTCAATTTAAATATTAAATTATTAAAATGATGGAAAAAAAGTGTAAAAATAATACAATGTGTACGTATTTTTAACATTACACAATATATATGCTCTGTATTATTAGTGATAAGATTTATCTGTTAAAATTTATAGATGAAAATGTTAATTTTATCCTACAATAATCAAATGGTTAATAATAGTTCTGTAGTCAATAATTTTTTTTTCAAGTTTATTTTATTATTAAAATTATATTAATTTTACACAAAATTTATTTGAAATTTCTATGAAAATTTGCATGCATTTTTTTTTTTTTTTTTTGCAATATTATATAGTATAGTTGTAATATATTATGTCAGTGTTAAAATAGTTAGTGTCATTATTTAACATATTCATACAGTGCCAAATTAAGACAAAAGTTTATATGGATTGTTTGGAACGATGCAATCTATGTTAAATTTAACACAAATTTTCCAGTGTAAAATCATTTGTGGGAGCTTAATTAATACAAGCTCGCTAGAGAGAGAAGGCAATACGCATGATTATCGCTAAAAGGAACTCGACGTCAAATTGATTCGCGAATGAAGGGGACACCTCGTGTATACCGGGCGTGCGCCGCAAATTCCGAAGTTGCCGATCCCTCCCCGAGCGAAAATGCGAAACGAGTTCTTGAGTGCAAGTTAAGCCGCGGGCTTATGCGCTTATTTAGCCAATTATGCTTCGGCTCGCAACATCCGGCGAGCGGTTGTTCGCGGTTCGAATTCAGTTTGGCAACCGAGAGCAACCGTAACAAATGTCCCTTTGTTATCGAGCGCGTTTTAAGCCGACGTTGTAAACGGCGTCTCCTCGAGTCCTCGCGAAAAATCTGGAATGTAAATTAATTTAAGCGGAATTTTTTTTTTTTTTTTTTTTATTATCATTATAAAAAAATAAAGATTATAAAGTATATGAAATCATATACGCCCTTACTCGCGCAAAATATAGAATTATTTTACTTCTCCTAATTTATTCCTCTTGATTTCTCTGCGGTCCTAAAGAGCCTCGTTTAGCCGCGATTGAAGTCTCCGCAATCAAAACCGTCGCACGAGCGATCATCACAAGCCGGCTCCGTTCAAATGACATCACGCCCGTAATGAGAGAAATTAGAGCGATTGGAGAGAACGAAGGGGAGAGCGAGATTAAAGCGGGGTGGGAAAAATTGGTGGGGAGGGGGTGGGATGGAGGGACATTTGATTCCGCTCTTTCTCAATGAGTTTTCTTCGACGACTTCGTCCTAACCACTTCGTAACTCGAGATAAACTTTTGGCAGGTATATGGGAAAAACGATATAGCGCAGGCGTTTCTCTCCACGTCTCTTCGTACGCTACATCGTCGAGTACACTCGACTGTTATTTCAGACTCTCGTCCTCCCCCCCCCCCTCCCGCCCCCTTCTCCACCTCCGCCACTTCCTCTGTGTTTTACCCTTCTCTCTAGTTTGAGTTCGTACTCGGATAGCGTCCCGCGATGGCAGGCGGTGTCTTCTTCTCTGGCAAGCGAGCGCGAGATGAACTTTATGGAAATGGTCAACATTATTTTTCCCTTATATGCGTGTGCGGCATCCAGTCGCTTGTTGGCTGCAACCGCCGCTCACCATAAACAATGCGAAACCAGACGATACGTCTCCAACGGCGACAATGCGCGTGTGATGAACGCGTTTATATTTTATATCATTTTACGCGCGCGCGCGCGCGTGTGTGTGTGTGTGTGTGTGTATGTGTGTGCGCGCGCGCGTAACGTCTCGTTCGCGATTTTCGTTCAACTTGTTCTTTCTTCAAGATAATGATAAGAGTCTGTATATGTCAAATAAGGTCTTCTTAAAATGTCAGATTTTTTTTGCTCGATAAACTGTGATGAATCGTAAATATGATTATGAAACGATTACAAGGAAATTATTTTTAATTATTTATAAATTTATTATTATCCGTTTATGATTTATTAATTTATCATTAATTTATTTTTTTATTAAATAAATTTACTTAGATAAATTGCTTTAGACAAAATACTTAATTTAATTTATATTATACATAATTTTAGATTTGACGTTTTACGTCCACGTGTCCAATGTTTGAGGATTAATTTTCTTTTCCTTTCTTTTTTTTTTTTTTTATTAAAGGATATATAATTTTTTATATTAACAAATTGCGACAAATGATGAAATATCCTTTCGAGGAAAATAAAATATCTCTCTTTCTCTCATCACTTATATTTGAAATTTGCTGCTTCGACAATGTCGATTTGACGGGGAAAGAACATCGGAGCGCGATATGATACGATATCATCGTCCGCTTAAAATTTCCCTAACAAGGTACGATTTTGCCCGTTGTACCAGCTTCCCCCGTACCATTGTTTCTCTTGATATTCATTGTTCCGTCCGCGAGAACCGTGGAAGTAGCTGCGGCGCTGTCAGGAGCTCTTTCTCTCTCTCTCTACCTCCTCCTCCTCCTCCTCCTCCTCCCTCTTCCTCCTCCTCCTCCTTCCTTCTCTCCGCCACGCTGGATGTCGCATTAGCATGCGCAAAGTTAAGGGCTATCAACGTCGCGACGTCGGGGAGGACGTCTTCGTGAACAGTCAGGCCGTCCGCCTGTCACTTCCAATGATTCGCAGTTTACGATGTTTACGAAACGCGAAAGGGCCATCTCGCCGTCCAACTCCGCGGAGCCCGAGATTCGAGACGTCGTTTCTCGTCGTCGTTAACGCGCCGCACGCTACACGCCCGACCTCGCCCCCTCCCCTCCCCCCCCCCTTCCGCCGTCTTTTCTCTAGCCTTCCTGATTTCCGCGTTCGGAGCTCACCGGTCAAGTCGACTTAGCGAAGCGCAGCGACCCAGCTCGCGCGAGAGGCGCTTTAATATTCCGGCGCGGTAATCTAACGCAGATGCTGGGAAGTAAGTGCGGGATTTACGGAGTATACACCAGCGGGGGGGGGGGGGGAGGGGGGGCGCAATCTATTCGTAAAATTAACTGCGTTACTCTCCCTCCCCCCGCCCCCCCTCCCTCCCTCCCTCCCTCGCGCGCGCGTCCTGATGCTTAAGGTGGGAATTTACGAGGCCGAAATAATCGATCGTCCCGCACACACATACACACACTTATATATACACACAAGCAGGTGTAGCCGGTATTAATCTTCGAATTTGGCAAATGAAATTTAGTGCCGAGCCCTTTCCGAGCAACCTCGATATCTCGAAAACGCGCGTGCGTGTCTGATAAGAATGTTTCTCCCCCCCCGCAATTGTTTCGATAATAATTTTCAATACCGATGATTAAGCTGCGTTTCCATGAGTCGCCAGATCGAGTGTTTGCTGGAAGATTCGCGTTACTCACGCTAAGTAGCCCGACTCGACACGTCGCACACGGGATTGCTTCTCGAGCCGAGTATTTTGTTTTCGTTCTAACTCTAAAATAGTTTCGAGAGAGAGGGAGGGAGGGAGGGGGAGCTGCGAAGGTCGGTTTTCGAAAGTCCCGGGATCCGCACCTGGAAGATGCAATTAGCTACGCGTCAAGACAGCCCCAAGGCCAGTACGTTGCGGATAGGCTACTGTTTATCTAATGCGCGGATGCCGAGAAGTTAAACGCCCGGCATGCAAATTCTTCGCCCCCGCCTCTCCCCCGATTGTTTCTCGTATACCTTATGAGGCGCCCCAAGGTATTAATCCACTTGGAATTTCTCGCCGAGTCTCGGACGAGGCTTAAATCGAGCTTGCGATTAATGATAACGATAGAAAGTTTTCGACCATCAATCACGAGAGATTAACGCCGGCTAATCTTTGATCTATTAAGGTGTCGGCAAATTGTCCGCCACGCGAGTAAACCCGCACTTTACCTCACGATTAGATTAGATTAAATACGCGTTTTTCACAATTCAATTTTTGTGCTTCCTTATAGTGGCAGCTTTTTCCGTGACAATTTTTTTTTCTCAGCTTGCTATGCTAATGCGTTTAAAATATTCCAAAACGTCAAAAAATAATATTTAAAAAAATGTCAGTATGTAATTGTATATTGCACAATCTCTAACTTCCGGAATTTTTGAGAATTTCCGAATTTAAAAAATTTTTTTTAAATCAATAGAGTATCATTAAAGAATGGTTGGTATTGAATCTGATGATAATCGGTGAAAGGATGCATTTTTTTTTTTTAATTATTTGAGGAATATTTGTAGGCGCTCTAACTTTTATAAATTTTTAAATATCGGGTTAAACTTTTTTTTTTTTTTTTACACAAATAGAGTATCATTAAAAGATGATTGGTATTAAATTTAAAAATCGATGAAAAGGTTCATTTTTTTTTTAATTTTGAACTATCTGAGGAATGTTTCTAGACATTAACTTTTGTAAATTTTTAAATATCGGGTTAAATTTTTTTTTATAAATAGAGTATCCTTAAAGGATGGTTGATGTTGAATTTGATGAGGATCAGTGAAAGGGTTCACTTTTTCTAAAATTTTCTGAATTTTTTGAAATGTCTGTACAAACTTTCGCAAATTTGGAGATATATTCCTCTATAAAGAAGCCGAAATTAAAAAACTTGCTTTAAAAAATTTTGTGATCGAAATAAAATAATGAAAACGGCAATATGCAAGTTTCTAATGTGTTCCACTGATTATTATTTTTTTAATTGAAATATTTAAGTCAAATACGTCATGTTAAATTTAACATGTCGCATTTGACTTAAACACTTAAATATTTCAATTCAAGAAATAATAATCAGTTGAACGCATTTCAGTCAAGTCAACAACAAT
The DNA here is from genome assembly GCA_038406275.1 of Cataglyphis albicans. Taxonomy (NCBI): domain Eukaryota; kingdom Metazoa; phylum Arthropoda; class Insecta; order Hymenoptera; family Formicidae; genus Cataglyphis; species Cataglyphis albicans. The sequence continues at coordinate 5,358,490 of JBCAUJ010000008.1, forward strand.
TTTTTTTTCTCAGCGTACATCAAATATTTACCCAAACGTTTACGCCTCCTCCCCCCACCCCCTCTCTCCCCCCCCTCCCCGCCCATATTATATCATCCGACGCTCTATATATTATCGCGGATAAGGAATACATTTTCCGCTGCACTTCTTAAACACCGTTTTAAACTCGTAACAAATTTCCTTAGACGTCGGAGCGTGTCGTTCTCCGCAATGTGCTAAAAGTCGTTGCAAATTTAATTTTGAGATTGTTGCGCAAAGTTTATACCCCAGCTGCGTCCATCAGCCGGGTAAATTATGCAAACGCATCGCGCGCCTCGCGGAAACACGATACCCCCCCCACCCCCCCCTCGCCCCACGGATCCTTCCGAGAGAGATGGTCGATCTTCGACTTCCGCCGCGCGCGGCGGCAGTCACCTTATCACGAATTCCTCCGCCGAGAAACGAGGTGAGGTCGACAAGTTGCCTTCCATCCCCGTCCGATATCGACGCTTTTCTCGGCGGAGCAAAAGTGATCATAAATTGAGCGCGCTATCCCGACGTGCACTCTCGTAAGTGTACGCCGGCGCGGCTCGTTGAATTATGCAAATATATCGGACTTTGACAAACTGCATCTCGACACGTGGGGGCTGACGAGGCGGGCGAGCTTTTCGCGCATCGCGAGGCCACTGAGGGGAATCGGTCACGTGTCTGTTCAGCTCGGAAATAAACTATTAAACGGTGGACGGTAATACTATATTTCAGAATGAATGCAAGCTTCATAATAATTAGGAATAAATTTTGCGTAAAATCAATATATTTTTAATGGCAAAATTAGCTTGGGAAAAATGTTGGCCCGTAGTTAGTGTCACTCTTATTGTAGAGTAAGATAATTTTTTTTTTTTTTTTTTTTTTTTTTCTGTAAATTTTAATAAACTCTGTCACTAATAATACGAAACGTATTTATTAAAATATCTATTAAAAATAAGCGCAAATTGTGTTATTTTTACAATTTTTTCCCGTTATTTTAATAACTTAACATTTGAGTTCAATTAACACGATAGTAATATGTCAAATTAATACAAGAACGTGTTAAATATTTAACGCAAAAATTTTAACCGGCATATTTTTGAACGAGAAAACAAAACCTTCCAACAACGCATTGATATCGATTTAGGTGTTGTGTGGTAAAGAAAGAAATATCGGGAAAAGTGACAAATGCGGGTGACTTTTGAAAATTCCCGACAGATCGAAGCCACAATTTTCGAAAAAAGATTAATAGAGATAAATAAAAAAAAAAAAAAATATCGTCGATAGATATAAAATATCGAATCTCTGCTGCACTCTGCGCAAGCGTTAGAGAATAATCGTCGAAAGTTTACTGCCGATTTCTCTGCTCGCTCAATACTCTCATGCTGCCGCGACGTAGGAGCATGATTAGTATGCAAATGAGCCGCGTCTTGACAAACGACGGTCCCGAACGTACCAAGTTATTGCTTGTCTTTGATCCGCGCGCCTACGTTGCCAATGTTCACGAGGCGAGAGACGATAGTGCATGTACATGTATACGAATACTTCAGCGTCGCGCATAAATACGATTACGAATTTAACGGTTCGTATTTAGCAGATACACGTGCAAATTATGCTGACGAGCCGCTATAAATTACTCGGCTATGCGCAGGTAATGCACCTGCTGGAGATACTTGAGAGAGAGAGAGAGAGAGAGAGAGAGGTTGAAACATGACACTTGACTGGTTGGCATCTGTCAAACACAAATGGAAATCGCTCTCGCAAAGTTTTATTTCGACTTTATTATCTAATGGATACGCGCATAATTATTCGACGCGCGCGGCAATTATGCAAATGCATCGCGCTTTGACAAACTATGCCTTGGCACTAATGGAGTGCCTCTTGCTTAAAGCCTCAATAACCTCGTCCCCCTGTCGTCCCGCACCGTCGCGTCGCACCTCGTCGTAAGAGAAGATCGAACGATTTCTCCTCTCCTCGTCATTGTCGCAGAGACGTCTCTCTCGCGATTTGCATTTCGCTGCCGCATTCGCCAGTCGCACGAAACGAGCAAGGTCGCGACGATATTATACGCGTCGCGTAACAGCGTTGGCTGCATCTTCGCTCGAGAAATTGCCCCGCGCGGACCTCGGGGCCGTGGATCACAGCCGGAGGTGTCGGAGAGGTACACGATACAGCGAATATATAAGAGAGCGATGCTTATAAAGTATTCATAAGACCCCGCCGCTGCCGCGGCTTTATACTTTGCAATGTATTTTCGATATATCCGGCCGCCGCTTCGTAACTTACTTGGCACTTTTCGCGAGTTTGATGGAAAACTCGCGTTTTTTTGTCGCTAAGCTTAATCTTCGTACGCGATAATCCTTGCATCGAAGTTACACGAGATATCAAGACTAGTCTTGGTAAAAGAAACTGAAATTTGTTAATATAAATGTTTTTATCTATTAATAAAAATAATCTTTTTTTATTTTTTAAGTTTGAATAATATAGCGATTTTTTTTTTTTTTTTCATCTAATTTACACACAATTGTACATATATTAGCTTTTTTTTGGTGTCTTGAAATTCAAGACAATTTTTTTGATTATTATTAAAACAATAAATTAAGGACTAAGATTGTCAAGATTATTGATTTAAAAAAAAAAAAAAAAAAACTGATATGTATATTTTTATGTTTAATTTTGAAATGTCGCCAGTAGATAAATTAATAGACGAGTGTTTATACGACGAAACTGACAATTTATTGTTTGATTGTTCTATCACGATCATATGATTTTGATCCTTATCACTAAAATAACAATATTATAAATAATGATAGTCACGTTACAGAAATGAAATAAACGGAATTACGTACCTGCGTTATGGTTAAAAAGTAGAAAGAGAAAAATCGAAATGTCAAACTGACATTGTGTCAACCGCTATGTTTGGGATACTGAGAACGACTAAACGACCTTTATTAATCTATCGTATATGTTGTTTCAATTTCTCTGTGTCTTTTCGAGAGTTAATAGTGTTGTCAAATTTTTTTATAAAAAATTTTCAATTTCAGCTATTTCTCTCTTTCTTACATGTTTTTCAGTATGCAGAATATCAGGCGCTGACCAATCGAAGTCATGATCAAATGCTAATTTGTGTTTGCTAATTAAAGATTACTTGCGTGCATTTTTATATCATTAAAATGTTCCTCCATCCGGATGCTTAAGTGTCTTTTCGTTTGGCCAATACACGAAGTGCTACAGTTCTTGCAATTTATTCTATAAACAACTTCCGTTCTATTTCTAATAGGCAGTCCATCTTTAATCAAGGTACATAATTCCGTTTATTTCATTTCTGTAACGTGACTATCATTATTTATAATACTGTTATTTTAGTTTACTTGATAAGGACCACAACCATATGGTCGAAACGTGATAGAAACAATCAAACAATAAATTGCCAGTTTGGTCGTATATGTATATTTATATGTAAATTAGATGAGAAAAAATCGCTATATTATTCATACTTAGATGTTTAAAAATTTTTAATAATAGATGAAAATATTTATATTAACAGAGACAGTCAATATAATAAACAAAATAAATAATATAAAATTTTACACAATTATTTAACTACACAAAACTTTGGGCGCGCGTGTGTGTGTGTGTGTGTAGTGTTTTGGAAAATAAACAAATGACATAAATAGTAATAACTATCTTAAATTATTATATTATATATTTTTAAATATTATTTTAAACAATTGCTCAGTATTAAATAAAAATAATTAATAAAATTAAGACGAGATTTTTGTTGCTACCAAGATTCACTCAAGATGGCGATTTAAGTTTCCAACAATTTTCAATATCAATATTTTGACAAACACATTTTGCCTTGTCCTGAGTCGTGTAGTGCGCAACCTTACATAGCACATTTACTTTTCTTGCGTGTTTATTAGCTTGAACTGCTCACTCGGGCGTATCGAAAATTCGACGACGCGTTCAAGAGGCGAAATTTCATTTCTACGAGGGGGCGTTGAATCATCGCGATCAAGGTACGATTTATCGATAACGAGTTTAACTGTCCAAGGGCATTAACGAAGGGTCTGTTTCTTTCTCTCTCTCTCTCTCTTTTTTTTTTTTTTTTTATTAATTTACATACATGAAGTCTCTTTATTTCTCTCCACTCGCGCCAAGATATATCTTCCCCGCCCCTCCCTCCCTCTCTCCCTTCCTCTGCTACATCGAAAATTGAACACGTCGAAAATTATACCGATTTCAATCCTTTTATGGCTTTACGGTTCTGCACAAGACCCGGGAGTCTTCTGAGAATTCGTGCAACAGGAATATTAATGCGGTCGTGCGTTGCCGCGCGCGCGCGCGAAACGGAAGGAACATCCGAGAATCTATTTCCTCGCCTCATGCATGATTCATTCGTTCCACATTATTGACGTCACGGTTTGATGTCTCGTGAAAGGGGGGTGGGGATGGGATGGGGGGCGAAAGAAGAAGATGAAGAAAGGGAAGAAGTTGTTTCTTCGTCGTAATTGAGACACTTCGGCGAATGATTTGTCGAGAGGGGACGAATTTTATTGGCCTCGACTGTGGGAAGAGATCACGTGGGGACTAATTGAGGTTAACTTGCCTCGGCCAATTGACGTTGCGTCGTCGTCTCGCGCCCTCACGCGGTCGCGCGTGGCATTTTAAGCGCGGAGTCACGTAGAACAAACGGCGACGACGGCGCAACGGCGTACAAATGTCGCGACTTTGGCGAACTCGCGTTTCGGGCGCATAGACGAGATTGCGGTGCTTCGCGTATAAGCGAATTATTGCGCGCGGCAGCGTAATTGAAATTCATCACACGGCTTGCGCGCGTTTCGGTTATTTCACCTCCTAGACGGCGACGCTTCCATCGCGTTGTGTGACCTGGTGCGAAAGAATTTTCCGTCACTGTACGTGAAAGGGGCAAGCCGGTAATTAAATAATAAATAATTGATAAAGAAGAAGTTGAATGGTGATTTAGAGATTCCAAGCAACAGAAGAGAAAGAGAGAGAAGTTGCTAGCTTTACATTCTACGCAATCGAATTTTAAGGCTCCTTTCTAAGGATTTCTTAGAGCAAATGAGGAGTCTAACATTTTGTGTCTTGCAGATGACACTGTTCAATTTGCCTTAAGTTCTATCAAGATATTTCTGCTAGGTTTCTTTTAGCGCTGATTACGAATCTGACTAAAAATGGCGTACCACGTCAAGTTTTTGAAAAAATCTCAATCAAAAGTGTTAAAATAGGCGTTTTTGATATTTTTGCTTGCGTGAGTTATATCTTTCGATATTCGGGGTTATGCTTCAGAAAGCAATGATAGTTTAAAATGAAACTCAAAATTTATACTGTATGATCAAAAAAAATTTCAAAAGTTCCATGCAGAAAGATTTTTTTCCTGAAAAAAAAAAATGTTGAAACAAGAAACACCTATCGCAGTGTCTCCCAGTCGAATGTCTCTCTAATCCGCTACTAAAATTTTTTAAAAAATTATTCTAATCCTGAAAGTCGGTTGTATACATTTGCCTGGTCACTCATCACCAATCATCACGTGTTGAAATTTCAAAATTGAAAATGGAGGAATCCAAAATGGCGAATCAAATCTTTGAAAAATTATTCAAATCATGAAAGTGGATGCATGTAGATTTTTGTCACTATCACTTAAGAACAAAATTACAGTAGTCTCTCGTTATTTTTGCTACTAAAAAAAAAAAATTAATAACGGACAATTGACGTTTGATTGAAAGATTCTAGAAATTTCTTATGTTCTTCGTTATTTCGACCACTTTTTTTTCAAGATAATCTTTTCCGCCTGAGACTTCTGACACTTTTATCATGAGGTGTAAGGCTTGAACTTTATTTTAAGTTGTCAATGATTTCTAAAGCACGTTCCGAAAGATGTAACTCACGCAAAAGTATCAAAAACATCTCTTTTAGCAACTTTGACTGAAGTTTTTTTCTCAAAAACTTGACATAATGCGGCATTTTTCACAATTGGCGAATTCAAAGACAATCTCCATTCTCGATCCATGTCGCACGACTGTCGGCAATTATTTCTCTATACGAAATTTATTCATAACAATATATATAATATATATAACACAACACGTTCGCTTTTCATATCGCTTCTCGCGTGCATTCCCGAGATGCTTGCCGCATTTCGGAATGGCTGCTAGTCAGTTTTCACATGCGCCATTGTTCTGCCTCCGCGTGCCATCGAAAATCCTCTATTTAGTGGAAAATCCAGTTTCGGGGAAAAGTCTTCAAGCCAGATAACTTTTGTCTGTCCGCGCGACTTCGCTCGGCGCGACGAGCAAAAAGAAGCTCGAACAGAATAAACGGGCTACATTATATACATGTACAGATACAGTCCAAGATTGAGGTGCGCTGTTTAAGGGGGAATATAAAATTTTTACCGGCTCAGTGAATCGATTGTCGTGTGAAAGGCGTCGGAGCAAGCGAGCTTCGGCATCGACGTTTCCACTTCTCTCGGGACGAAGAAAGATAGCGGGACTCACTGAATTTGTTCGCTTTCTCTCTCTTTTTTTTTTTATTGTTTCCACATTTACACGTTAAAAGACGAGAGACGTCGTTAAAATATGTAAGCAAGGAAAGAACAAATTGGACGCTGATTTTTTGAATTTCTCATTTCACATAATCGCCTAATATTAATGGTACTGTAAAAAAAAAAAAAAAAAAATTGACTGACACTTTAGACAAAGTGTCTGCAGCCTTTTTGCAGACACACTGTCTGAATTTTCAGACAAACTTTTCTGAATTTTTTTTAAAAAAGCGACTCTGATGATCGAAGGCCAATTAGTATAAAATTTGTTTCAGACACTGAGATCTGAAAATTCAGATAAAAATGTTTCTGAATTTTTAGAAAATTTTTTACAGTGCGAATTATACAGGGTATACAAAAAGTTTCGAAACCCCTTAATATTTTCGAAAATGCGTATTTTTAGAGATGTTTTTAAGGACACTTTTTGTACACCTTGTATGAGAGATATCATTAGCAAAAGTCGAGAAAGGTGAGAACTATTTGCCCACAAGACATTGATCAAGCATGGAAAGTTTTGTTGTCCGATAAAGATCAATCGTTTTTACATGACACGAAGAATTGTGACAGTTGTACGATTGTGTGTAACCAAAATTATTTTTGCACAGAAATTTATTCATCGTTCAAAATTTCGCGAAATAGACATAGTATCTTTCAGAATTTTATTCGCATTTTCTTAAAAAAATTTTCTCTTTATAATTAAATTGCAACTGCGTGGAGTTTGTTTGGAGTTATTTCCTGTTGCTTCATTTTAACAAATCCGAATTCTGAATTTTCAATAATTAACATTAAAAAAAAAAAACATTAAAAATATCTAATCTAAAATAAATAATTCAAAGAATTCTCGGCGAGAGTTTTTTTTTTTGAGCAAAAATTCCTTAAAAGACACGCTTTAAAAAAATTAACTACTAAAACTAAAATTAAAATTAACTAAAATTAACTAAAAATTAATTAATAAATTAAAATTAACTTTAATGAGCCATTATGAACAATTTCATCTTTTAATCAGAATCATTAAACGCGCAATGAATGTATAGAAGAATAGAAAGAAAACAATACATATGAATATGCTTTTCAACGAGAGAGAAAGAGAGAGAGAGAGAGAGAGAAAACGTACTCATACATAGAATTCGAGAGAGCAGCAATAACAAGAAAAATATACGGTCGACCATGCGGTGAAATACTGTCGAGAACGAGGCTGTATACCTCCGACAAAAATTCTAAAGCCCTTTTGAAGCTAATGGCTCGTACTTTAACGGATTAATGCCAAGGGTTTCGCGCGCGAGATTTGTTTTGGCGCTTTCGGTCTTAGTTAAAGAGCGCCCCCGGCACACCTGTCAGCCCAATATATATATATATATATGTACAGTAAAGGACATATATACGGGCGCACAAATTGCTCGGATTCTATTCGCTTCTGGGATGGTGGAAAGTTCCTTACTGCCGGCATCGATGTAGTTTTCGACGGTTGTACGTAGCTGAGAGCAACAATGGGACGTATTGTTGTATCGAGCTAAACGTCAAAACTTCTCTTTAAACATCATTATTACATTTACTCGCGCATCCTTCAGTCCTACCAACCCCTATCTCCTTTACCCCCGGCACTTTTTCCGAGGCGCTCCCCTTCCGAGCATGCGCGGCCGACCCATATATTAGCGAGTCGTGAGTTTTCCACGATACACGTATATAAATAGTTTTCGAAGGTGTTTTCATATTTTCACGTCGAACCCCGCATCGTTGGAGAGACCGTTCGAGAGTGCTTTGTACACTCGACTCCGTTCTTTCTTTTATCGGCAATGTTTCTGTGCTCTTTCTCTCTCTCTCTCTCTTTCTCTGTTTCGTGAAGTTCTGACCGCCGATAATGGTTCTTCGCGCTTTTCCATCTTTGGAAACACAGTAGTGAAAAGTATTACGGCCGGGCGTTGCATCTCCGGTAAACACACTCGGCCTCTCGTTCATCGTGATCCCGGCCATTGTGCGCCACGGTTGAAAATGGAATCGTGAATGAAGAGGCGAGCGTTCTAAGTGTCTTGGCTTTTCCGTATGACGTCATGTCTAGAGTGCGTAGCGTCAACATTTGCAGACCCCGCTAAATGACCACACTGTGTCATTTCGAAAATGCGTGCATTATGTGCGGGGTAGGAGCTAGTTAGCAAGTTGAAAGTTAATTTGAAAAGTTTGTAGGTTAGGTTGACTTTTAACTCAACTTATTGTTAGTTGATCTTGAGCTTCTAACTTGCATTAACGTTAATTTCTTGGAATTTCTTTTCACGCAGGTTAAAATTTTATATCTTTGATAATCGAAAATTATGCGTTTACGAATAATTATAATAACATAGGATAATATTCACAACTATTAAAATATGCGACCAATCAAAATACAGCACAACCACACTCTCGGTTTAAGCAAAATAGTTTAGTATATGATGTAGTTTTTTTTTTTTTTTTTTATGAAGTTGAAAAAATGACGGATCATAATTTTAAGATAATATTTTTATTAAAATTCAATAAATGTTTTAAAATGATTTTTATTTATTGTTGGAGTATCTAACAATTGAAGATAAAGATAAAACGCAACTATAATCTATATAAATAATGTTTAATTATTAATTATTATACAAGGAAAAATACATTATCTTTCTCTTAAATATTATCTTCTCATTATATTACTTAAATTTAAAGGCTTCAATTTAAATTGTACAATTAAAAGATTTATCATGCAAAAGAATATATATTTAGTTTTGCATAATTAACTTTTAACTTTTCAATAAGTTAATAATTTTTTAACCTACCTTTAACTCAGTTTATCTCTGTTTAAGTAACTTTTAAACGTAACTCGGTTAATTTTTCAGTCATTAATTTTAAAAATTAACTTATCCAACGCTATTATATGCGATACGTATATAGTATATGTATATTAGATGGACGGGGTCAGTACCGGAAGCGACTTGCGAGCTAATTTCGCGACAGGAAACCAAGTTAACTGTTCGACGATGATCGACGTTTGGCGATCTGTCAAAACTGCTTCGGCCGAAAATTCTCGTCTTTCAAATCGAAGAATTCGGAATTCTCGTTCTCGTCTCGAACTTCAAAGCGGAAGGCAGGGAAGGGGGAGGG
>JBCAUJ010000008.1:5368568-5438695 GCA_038406275.1 Cataglyphis albicans
ACAATAAAACGCTGGAGGGGAAAGGACGAAATATCGCGTCGGCGCATATACTTTACCATCCGCACAACGATTGTGGGGGGGGGGGGGGAGAAAGCGGATGGGGAGAAGAAACAATCGAAAAAAAAAAAAAAAAAAAAATTTCGTTTACCTTTCAAAATCGAGCGGTGAAATTAAAAGGAAGGGATCGATCTCGCAGTCAACCGCGTCACGCGCGACGGGCTCGGGGAAATATCTCCACGTCGGTAACAGGCAGAACAATGCCGAAATCAATTCGCCGGCCGCCGCCGATATTCCCGATATTCCGGTATCAATCGTCGCTCGCCGGTTACAGTGTGCGTTATATACTCAATAGCGGCAGCAAGCCGCAACAGATGCCTGATTGTGGTTTCGTGTCACTTACACGTCGGTTAAACTGTGACGGCCGGGGTTATAATTCACGAGATATCCCCCCCGCGAAAGGTTCTTTATTAACGGCACGACCCCCTCCCCCTCCCCCCTCCACTTCGACCACCCACCCTCCCGCGCACGCTTCTCTCCCCCTGCCCCCTCCCCCCCGTCATCCCCATCTCGCCGCTCTCTCTACCTGTCACGCTTCTCGCGTAATGCGAATTTGATTGTCGAACGCATTCTCGATATTGCAGCCCCCATTCATCTCGCGTCGGCGACTCCAAACGCTCGAAACGAGCTCGACATTGAAAGTATTTTGTACGCCGGAAACTATAGCCGCCATCACTCCGGAGGACCGGTTGGATCAGAATCGCGATATACCCCTCTCCCTCTCCCACCCCCCCCCCAATCGTGATGGCGCTGTGTATTACAATTCCACCCTCAAAGCAGCCTAGGCGGCCGAGCTGCTAGGGGTCGAACGCGCAATCGTCGATAATCGAATCGCGCGAGACGCGAGAATAATCGGGAGATATTATGGAATTAATTAAAGGCCATTATCTTGTTCCCCCTCCCTCCCTCCCTCCCTCTCTCTCTCTCTCTCTCTCTTTCTGTCTCTCGAGTTATTGGTCGGTCTGCGGGATCAAGGACGATAATTAGAGCGTTTCCCGCGAAGGGAGAGAATATTCCACGTGATGATTTATCCTCGAGTCTTAACGCTCAGCGATATGATTTTTTTTTTTTTTTTTATAATCATACAGTTAGAAAATTGGACTCAAGTTTAACATATATTGTATGACTAGATCCACACAAATTGTCATCTAATATGAATTTAACGATGACATCTAATAATATCTTGACACAAAGGGAATGCAGACTTTAAAGTAATTTGAAAGAAACTTTGTGTAAAATTGATATCATTTTAATGATAAGTTTAATTTGACAGTCTTGTAGAATCAAATCAACATCCTTTCCCGTAAATTTTAACAAATAAATCCTATCACTAATTATACGGAATCTATCTATTAAAACTAAAATTAAAAATATGTGTACATTGTGTTATTTATACATATATATATTCTTTTTTTTTTAGTTGTATTATTTAATAATTTGACATTTGACACAACCAGCAATATGTTATAAATTAACACACGAAGAAACTGAATATGAAATATTTAAAAAAACGAATATAAATATTTAAGAAAACGGATATTAAATATAAGAATTGTAACCGGCCATTTTTCTTTTAAGAAAAAAAAAAAAAAAAAAAAAAAAAAAAATTTTCAACCGCGCATTTTACGATCCAAGAATTAACGTGACATTTCCGATTAAATAATACGCAATGATATCATTTGCTTGTTTAGCGGAAGAATAAAGGTAAATCCCATTGGAGGAGAAATATATGTACTTTGAAATTATCTTTCAAGAATTGAACTGTGAGCTTCGTCTAATCTTCCAGAAGAGAGTCGTGTTACCGGAGGACGAAGATAGGGCCATCGATCTCTCTGCGCTCTATAAATCTCGACGAGCGGCGGTTTCCATCGTTGCAGAAAATATAGCACTCTATATATTTCTCCTTCGAGAAAAATCTAAATGATTTGCCGAACGGCAGCGTCCACGCCTGGCGTACAGCGCGGCCATTCAGCCGGAAGACTTTAATTTCGTTGTCGCGGCAATATGATTTTACCAGACGTGGAATAAATTTCGCCCGGTTCGGAGCGCGATAAAGTTGGCGAAAGAGGGATTTGTATCGACACGGGTATGCCGAGCTACGTGATTTGTTTGAAATTTTCGTAATAACGTCGCGTAGAGCGCGGAACGGAGGAGGAGGAATATAGAGATTCCCCCTCTCTCTCTCTCTCTCTCTCACTCTCCCCTCTTTCTCTCTGCGATATAGAAATAAATCCGGACTCGCGGCGCATCCGTAATGCGGAAAAAGGCAGCGCGATATGACTTTATTACGATTACTTGCACGGCCGAAAAACGCTGATAAGGCCGCCGACGCTGATATCGCGGGCGAAAATTCCTCGGGAAAAATTCCGACCTTCCGGCAGGCCAATTAAATTGGCGCCGTGCATTGTATCGGCTTCTGGCGTGGGGAGAGGGGGAGGGGGGAGGGGGTAGGGGAGGAGGAGGAGGAGGGTGGCTCTCCTGAAATACAGACACGCTCGTTCGACTGCGCTGTTTTCAAAGAAACTCCGCATCCGGACTTTCGCGATTTCTTATCCGCGAATCTCTTGGCCGGGGAAAGGGAAAGAGGAAAGGCGAGAGAAAACGGATGGATTAAAGTGGATTTTTATTCGTTGCATATCGACCACGTTGGGACGCGCGCGCTCGCGGTTTTAGAATTCCGGACGCGGTAGCCGGCGGCCACCGCTCCGGGAAAAAGCGGGAAATAATGGCTCGACGTAGCAATAAATAAATGATTGCGCATTCACCACCGGTCAATGAACGCACCGCCAAATATTTATGGGGGGCGGCGTGGGAGGGGGAGGGGGGGGAGGAAGAGGAGGAGGGGCGGGGCGCGGCTGCGATATCGGATAAATAGGCGCAATAAGGGGGACCGTTTAATTTACTCCCGATAGAATCCGAGAATGGCTCTTTCCACCCCTGTGTGCCGCGGTCGCGAATCCCTCAACGCTTCCATTGTGCGAAAACCAGTTGGCCCCGCTATTGGGAAACGTTTCTCTTCCAATCACTCGCGCGGGATAACAGCTGATTGCCGCGACGCCCGAGGACGGGGGCGCCTTCGTCCTTCGAATTCGTCGCGAATCGAAGAAATTTCATCGCTGAACTTTTGCTGATAAGGAAGATGTCGGAGGATGTCCCCCCGGAAGGATAATACAGACCGATCGCGATGGTGATTGACGGCGTATCGTGATTCATCTCGGAACTCGGCGAATTTTAATTACTCCTTAAAGGATCGAGGATTTTTCTCAATGCCGCCACGGTATGCCAAGATGATCCGTGATTTATTTTTTCTCCTTCCTCTCCTTTTCCACCTAAATCTTCGAGCTTAATTAGCTTCATCTTCGATATCCATTGGTGTAACTTTGATTTATCGAAATTGTACCCGGTATCAGTGTCGGGTTGATGAAGAAAGACGATCGTGGGTTGGGACAGGAGAGAAGCATAATAATTGCCACCATCTGTTTACTCATGTAAATTGCTTTGCCCGAGCCGCAAGGATGACAACGGTGGAAGAAGGGAGAAAGGTGCGGCGTGGCAGGCCGCGGGGGGTGGCGGGGGGAGGGAGGGGGACGACGATTTTAATTGCGCATCCGTAGTTCCGTTCGTCTCCTTTTCTCCGCGAAAGTAATATGCGCCGGACTGTGCGAGATTGAAAAATGGACGGAGTGAATAAATGGACGGGGCGCATCTAAGGGGCATAACACGCGCGTGAAAGTAAGCCGGCAATCTCGAGAGCGACCGCCCTTCGAATAAGAGACTCGAGACCAGTTTTACATTCTTTTACACTCATTGTCCATTATTCGAATAAGTGAATTTTTATTCATCGCTTAATGGCATCGCAAGAAATTGCAATTTTTATTTATAATTTTTTTTAATATATCGTTTATAATAATACAATAAAATAATACAATATATTCTAATATATAATATATTATATATTATTATTATATATTATATAATATATTTTAATCATACTATATAATATTAATATATCAAATTATAATATAATATATTATATTAAATATTATTATAATAATTTTTATTTATATTTTTTTTTAATATATCATTTATAATAATACAATAAAATAATACAATATATTCTAATATATAATATATTATATATTATATATTATTATTATATATTATATAATATATTTTAATTGTAATATATAATATTAATATATCAAATTATAATATAATATAATATTATATTAAATATTATAATAATAATATATAATATTAATATATTAGATTATTATAATATATGATATATAATATAAATAAATAATTAAATTATAATATATAATATAATATATCATAATATATTCTATATTAAAATGTACGTAGAAAATTCGCGAGATAAACGTAGCGGGGATAACATATATCACACGAAACGTCGAATTTTATCAAGGCACTTTACAAAATGGCTCGTTCCTCGATGCGGTGGCGAAACTCGTACCCGCGGGGCTAACATAAATCCACCTGTACTGGGTTGGTCGGGTAATCGATTAGGCGTCTTCTTCGTTAATTCGCGTCTCACGAAGCCCCGTCTCGTCATCGTTTTCGATTCTGTCGGAGGCTTGTCGGATAAAGCATCGCGGTGCCGAGTCGAATATGCGATTGCGGCGGGAAGTGCAGGCTTAACCGGAAGCAGGAGCGACTGTCTGAAAAACTGGCTTTGGATTTACGCCTGTCCAATCCCGCAGATACACGGCGCGAGACTCTTATCGAGCCTCAGAGACTCGCAGACGCAAAATCGTCGAGAGCTTTCGCTTTCAGGGGATTTTTCAGCATCCGTTTTACAGAATAAGATGCGCGCGCTGAAATTAATTCGAGAGAGTATATACGAGATTCGCGAGATTACCTTCTTATCGTTTTAATTCTCACTGTTTGGTACTCGACGTAGTCGACACGCGCTTCGCGGTGTACGAGAGAAAGAAAAAGGGGTGGTTGGGGTGGGTCGGGGAAAGCAAGAGGAGATGTCGTGCCATACGAGAATCCCGAGTCCGGCAAAAAGCCTTCAAAGAGCTTCTCAGCCCGTGATAAGCGCGGACCTCCATTACGCGTATATTAAATAATATCCTCTTTCCTCAGCTTCTCCCCTTTGCTCGCTCTCGCATACATACACACATGTACAGCATATATATATATATATAAAATACAATCTTTTTTTTCTTTTTTTTTTTGTCTCCGTAGAAACTCGTCTCGCGTTTCACCGCGATCGCTTTCGAAGCTCATTGTGTTTCAACGAGGGAGGGGGGGGGGCAATATGGGGGGGCTTTGCCCGGGATTCACCGCGGCTTCGCGCGAAAAAGTTGCACCGCGATCGAAATAATCCGTAATGTTGTCGAAAGGCGTTATCCTCATCGAGTCTTTGCGCGTGATCGGAATGCGAAGGGGCTGTCCGGTCGTTGATTTTTATTTGTACTCGGCGACGATGTACGGCCGACTCCCCTCGCATTACACTTTGGATAAGGGATTCCTTTGATTACCTTGCCATTTTTAATGTGAAATTCATGTAGGGAAAGAAATCTCATATTTCCTTGGATTAATTGGGTCTTGGAAAATTTCTTTAGTTTAGCTTTTATTTTAATAATTATTATTCCACTAATTTTAATTATTCCAATCTAAATTAATTTTTTTTTTTTTTTCTTGTTTTACACCGAATTTTATATTACTTTATAAAAATAGAAGGTGGCGAAATATTGATTTAAATGAGATCAAGCTGGTCAGCACGGAGGTGGATTGAGAGAGAACCGCGAATGTATGTATCAACCCGATGCCCATCCCTAACGACGACGAGGAGAGTTCCCCCCTCCCCCCCCCCCCAATCGAGCGCCCGGACGAAATATTCGCGCGTGACCGTCCCGATATATAGAAAACCTGTAAGCTCCCATTCGGTCAACGACCGTCATTTCGATGGTGCGGCCGCGCCGAAACCTCGGGGGCGGATATCGCCGACGACAGCCTGTAATCAACAAGAACGGCGACAACAACGTTGCACCACGCTTGTGACGCACGCGCGTGTGGACATCGCCCGCTCGGCCGCCTGACACGAGCCAAATTAATTGCGAGCGCAAGGTGGGATCAATTAATGCGCCAGGGACACCGAGCAATCATGGCCGAAAGAATCCTCACGAGAACAAAAGTATATAGTGTGATAGAGGACTCCGATAAAGTGTTCGCCTGCGCTTCGATTTTGATTAAAGGAGAAAAATTGATTTAATCCGCGCAAAATTGATCATTTATAAAAGATGATATGTAATTGGGCGGGAAAAAATAAATATAATTAATAAATAAATAATAAATAAATATTAAATAAATAATAAATAAATGATAATAAATAAATATAAATAAATGATAAGTAAATATAAATAAATAAATAAATATAAATAATATAAATAAATGAATAAATATAAATAAATAATAAATTAAAATGTATATAAAAGAAATTTATTCATTTACATTAAAAAAATCAAGAACGCTTAACAAATGAATATAAATAAATAATAAACAAATAACTTAATAAATAAATAAGGAATAAATAGCGTGTGTATAAAAGAAATTTATTCAATTATTAAAGAATCGAAATGTTCGATGCGATTACATTTAATTCTTGCACAAAATTCTTCCATAATAATCGAAAATACGGAGAGAGAAAATAAACTAAATTATTGAACACGTCTTTCTTGTTCGAACATCCAATTGTCGAATCGACGGCGAGTCTTCTTGGCAAAGGGAAGTTCTTTTCTCCAACTCGCCGACGAGATCGCCGACGACAGCGCGGTGAGTGAAGATCTCTTCGTCGACGCGCGTCGACTTCTCATATTTCATGGAAATCAGCCGGAACGCTTGACAGCTCGGGCGAGCGTGATTTCTGGCGCGTTATCGACACGGTGGCGCGTCGCGTAATGTATATACCGCGGAGAATCAACGTACGAGAATGAACGGCGACATTCCCGCACGCGTGTGATTCACAATCGAACGACGACGACGACGACGACGACGGCGGCGGCGTTACGTCACACACGCGACGCGAGCGAGAGAGCCCGCGGCGCGGCGTACACGTCGGGAGTATTTAATCGGGGAGGGCCTCACGATTCGGGGCTGTCGGCATCAATTAATTCCTCAGCTCGTCAATTCGACGTACCAGCACGATGAGACGAGCACGAGGTAAACGTGATGAGAACCGGCGCGGTGATGGGGGGACGGGCTAGGGGGAGGGAGGGCGAGGCGAGGTGGAGGAGAGGTGTGTAAAGTTTTGACTTCCTCTTGGCACCGCACCAGGTCGTTTGTTTCGAAAACGTTCTCGATTCTTTGAAAAATTGCCCCGGGTGTAACGAGCAACGCGTAAACACGTCGATGATACTGCACGTTTCGGGTTGACCCGGTCCCGAGTGACATCGAAAAAGCGGAAACGTACGGATTGACTCTCCTTTCCCCTTCCTCTCCCACCCTCCCCACCCCCCTCATCCATGCATCCGCGCTCATCCATGCATCCGCGGATGACATAATCCCGAAATAGAAAAGAATTAAGATGTAATATAAATTGTTGGATTTTTTTTTTTTTTTTTTTTTTTTTATTTTATTAGTCTCTAAACTGTCAAAGGCTAAAGGCAAATTTAACACTTTGTTTTTCTCCTTTTCTAACAATACGAATATTTGCGAGACATGCAAATGCCTTCGCGATAAATTCAGCTCGAAATGATGAGTGCAGTCTTGGTTCCTTTCGCGTCAAAGTCATCCGTATAATTATTGATCGAATTCACTCTACGGCGTGGATGGCAACGACGGCTCCGTCGCGTGTTTCGAAGCGTCGGGAAATATCAAAAATTACGCGGAAAAATACAAGTGCAATGTTGCGAGAGCAGTCACTCCAGTCGTAGAAACAAATAGCGTGGAAATCCATGGTAATTGTTTTAACGACAGAGAGAGACAGAGAGAGAGAGAGAGAGAGAAAGAGAGAGAGAGAGACAGAGACAGAGAGAAAGACAGAGAAAAAGAGAGAGACTATTAGATTCGGCATGCTCGATGAAAGTTTCGAAATGGTTACGCGAGGAGCAAAGGAAACTGGAAAACTGCATTAAATCAGTCGTTCGAGGAAGCATCGCCCGATCAAGCCTCGTTAATTCCATCTTTTCCGATGCCGCGTGTGCGTAAACCCCGCTATCGCGCAGACATTCTCACAGAGAGCGAAAGAGAGAGAGAGAGGGAGAGAGAGAGAGAGAGAGAGAGAGAGAGAGAGAGAGAGAGAGAGAGAGAGAGAGAGAGAGAGATGTGACAGCTGTCTAATAATTGTCGCCCTTCGAATTTCTCGCGACTGGGGGGAGGAGGGGGAGGGGTTGATGTTGATCTGCGACAGTAATTTCTCCAAAAATTTCGCGCAACTCGTGTTTAATTGCCATCCTCGCGTAGTTTCCCTCCCACCCCTACCCCCCTCATCCCCCGCTCTCCGTTTGTTTAATGTCACTGGCCGCTGAAATTACTTCCCCGATGCGCGCTAACCAGGGGGATATTAAATCATCCGGAAAACTTTACAGACTACGCTCAATCGATCTTGTTTACGCTGCGTGCTGCGGTCGCGAGAACCGATGCAGATAAATCTGCTGAGGGAGGACGGCGGAGAGGGGGAGGTGGGAGAAGGGGAGGAGGGAGGGAGGGGGGTGAGAGAATGGGCCGAGGGAAGGCCGCGGAGGGAGCTCGCATCGATAGATTTATTTACGCACGTTTGGGTTTCGGAATGATAGAATTAGGAGACTTTGCGCGGGAACGTGCCGTCGACGTCGCGAGGATTCTCAATCTCAATCCGCGAAGCGTGCGCGAGCCACGTTTCATTTAAAACGCATCACGTACATACGTGGCATATAATTCATCCGTCACGGCGGATACCTTGCTGTGTATTTTTATTGAAAGGTATCGAATAAAAAAAAATTGAAGCGGGGCGCGCGAAAGGAGAGAACGTGACGGGAAATGCATCGACGTTTCTAATGACATTTGAACGAAGGACGGACGAGAGACGTGGACTGGTTAGATCTCTCTCTCCCTCCCTCTCTCTCTCTCTCTCTCTCTCTCTCTCTCTCTCTCTCTCTCTTCGTTTCGCGTCCGCGAATTAATATCGACCAGCGTGAAATAGGGCGTCAGCGGGGGAAAAAGTGCGGAAAAACCAGAGACTCGAAGGGGGTTTTATCCATGGCATCATGCTCCCCCCTCCCCCTCCCCCCTCCTTTCCCCGTCCCCGTTCTATCCCTCTGCCTCTCGCGTTCCACTCTTTTCTTTACTTCTGAGCTATTTCCACGCAGCTGCGCGTGTTACGTAACTCGACTTGAGAGAAGAATTTTCGCTCACGTCACGCGCTCGCGCATCCTCCCCTTCCTCAAGTCATTCTCGCCGCTCTCTGCGCGCGTTATTTACATTGAATTCCTTATCTTTCGCTCGCTCGTATGCACGTATGTACTTATGTTCGCGGATTACGGTAACGATGCAAAACTTTCGCAGCAGCGGTGCTAAACGCAGCGGCGCCGCGGCCTTCGGGCTTATCTATTCTTTGCGAGAAATATTCCATTTACATATTTTGCGTTTATTTAATACACATTTAAAGAGGGAACTCTGAAAAGAATTTAACGCGGGAAGAAATAATTTTTTCCTTGATAAAGAATAAAATCTAGAACAAAAGAGAGAGAGGGGAGAGAGAGAGAGAGAAGAAATTAAAGAAATCGTATAGTTTATTGACAAATGTATACACGAAAAAAAAAATTCAGCAGATCAATTTGCAATTAATGCAAAATTTCCATGTGACAGGTACGATCAGCTGACGAGGAATTTTGAGAACCGCTGAGGGTTATATAGCGCCCGCTCGCTCCATCGACTCGCGCGGGGAATGTCTGCCGGGAAAGTACGAAGGTACCGGGGAAAGGTACATATCTTAAATCTTCGAAGCTCCGCGAGACGCTTGTTAACGCAACTACAATACCTTTTCACATAATTGCCAGTCGCCCTCTCAAATATTTGTCGGCCGCCACGTCGCGACGACGAAACGGATTCGGCGCCTAAAATATATTGCGTGCCCGCGCCATAATTGACATAATCGCGAGCGTCCGTTATCATGATTAAATGTTATTGGAAAATAACATTAGGAAAGGCAGAGAGAGAGAGAGAGAAAGAAAGAGAGAGAGAGAGAGAGAGAATGTTCGGGTGCAATAGCATCAGATACAAGTGCAACTTGTTGTTCGTTTCTCTTTCTCTCTCTCTTTCTTTCTTTCTCTCTCTCTCTCTCTCTCTCTCTCTCTCTCTCTCTCTCTCTTTCGATCAATCCGAGTACACGGCTGCATAATAAATACGATTCTCAAGCGCACCTTGAGATCCATTCAATTCCCTCAACAGTTCTAAACGGTGGAACAAGTTGGGTTAATTCTCTCGCATCTGCCGCGGTGATTCCTTCTTTCGTAATATTTCTCTTTAACACTTATGTCGTATTTAGGGTTGCACAAGATTCGAGACAAGACAATATTTGTAAAAATATTGTATTGGTACCGAAAATTTTCGGAAATCCTTAAATCTTAGACTTGAGTGGATCCTGATAGCGAAAATCTCGTCTCGTATCGTCTCGTCTCGATTTTATTAACAATTTTTATTTAATATTGAATAATTTAATTTACCACTGGACAATAGTATATAATAATTTATGATAATTATTTATGTCATTTGTTTATTTACGAAAACACACACGCGCGTGCGAAGTTTTGTGTAGCTAAATAATTGTATAAAATTTTGCATTGTTTATTTTGCTGATTGTTTACAAATTCTTTAATATAAATATTTTTATTTATTAATTAAAATTTTTCAAGTTTGTATAATGTAGCGATTTTTATTCATCTAATTTACACACAAATATACATATCTTAATTTTTTTTTTTTTTTTTTAAATTAATAATGTTAGCAAGACCAATAATCTTGACAATCTTATGTTAGTCTTAATATTAATAGTCTTGATAATAATTAAAAATCTTATCTTGATCATATCTCGAATTTTAGTTTTCTAAGACAAGACAATGTCAAGGTCTTGGTACTTCGCGCAATCCTAATCGCCTTTCTATCGCCCCGATTTTTAAATCTCAAAGCGTCTCTCTCTTCCTCCTCCTCTCTCTCTCTCTCTCTCTCTCTTTCTCCCTTCATCTCTCTCGATCGTTTTTTACGGAAAAGCGTGTTCGCGAGCTCTTTACTTCTTCCATCGACGTTCAAGGAACTCGCATAATTCATGCGGCTGGATAGCACGTGTTCCATTAAAAACTAAAGTAAGTTACATTGGTGTGTTCCCAAAGGAATGATAGATTTCCTCGAGCGGAGACCGCGCGATTGCAATCCTTCGTCATTTTTCAACCGGACGTTTTCGTCTTCCCTTTAGCCTCCCTTTCGCCATAACGTGTGCCAAGTGAATATTTGACGCGGAAGGACGCTTTAAGTGATTCCGTTTCTTTCCGCTTTAATTGATCATTTGACTCGGTATCCCGAAAACGTAGAGTCATATGATTTATGTAATATTAAGACTCCCTTAGCGTATTTATTTTTGTATATAGTCATATATATTTATCATTACAATATATTATATCATTTTATTTACATAATTTATATTTATTATCACAATATATTATATGAATAGAATTTATATTTGTCGTCGCAATATATATTAATATATTTGTTATGTGATTATTGTGTTTTGTCGATCGATAAATAATTATTAATTACTATTGTATTAACGAAGGAAAGAAGTGTCTGATGCCAAGACATTTTGACAGTTTAAGCGTACATCTGTTTCTGGAATTAACTCGATTGCGATGTAAGGACACAATATGTAAACACACATACACACGCACACTGGTGCGAGCTCACATTCTTCCTTCCATCAATTCCGATCATCTGTGTGAGTTTTAAAAAATATTATCTTCTAATATATATACTCGTACCTTCCTTCAAACAAAAGAAAACACATGTGTATATATTTATATACGCGCACACATAAACGCGAAGCATTCACTGGGGGGAGGGGGGGTGGGAAGCACGTGGTTTTGCCGGACGATTCCCGAAATTAGGGACGAGGGAGAGGGGGAAGGGGGAAGGAAAGACGCGAGCTCGCTCCGTCGCGAACATCGCGACTAGTTGAATTTCAGGCGTGTTGAGTGAAGTGTCGCGCGATCGGCGGTGATCTTACGAGGTGAAGTTGCTCGCGAATCGATCGCGATCGATATTCCATCGGTGTTGGGAACGCGGTCAGTCTGCGATAAGCGATCATGATCTTGACCTTCTTGGCGAATCCCTCTCGTATATCAATCTAATCGTCGCGCGCGATTACGTGAGTGTTATCGATATGCCCTAATGACGCATTTACATGTGATAGCGAGAACGTGCGCGGAACGATTACTGGGAATAGAAGTATCGAACGGTTATTATGGCGGCTACGCAAGTGTAAGTGTTGCAAATCTATGTATTTATTTATCATTTATTATATATTACATACAGGACGAAAAGATTTTCGGTATATAGAGTGCGCAAATACAAAAATGGTGAGAAAACAAAAAAGAAAAATAACAAAAAAACAAAGAAAACGACAAAAAAAACAAAAAAAATTCTGCTCTCTCCCTCTCTCTCTCTCTCTCTCTCTCTCTCTCTCTCTTTATATATATATATATATCGGTAATCAATAATACATCGATCGAAAATACATTTACGTGGAGCGAAAAAAGTGGATGTCAAAAGTATAGCGAATGTATTTTTTTAGTACGATGGATCATCGATAATCGAGGCCCCCCGGATAAAACCGGGCGAACGATAAGGAGGAAACCAGCGAGATAACCGGTGAGTCTATATAATTATATTTTTTATATGCATACTACGAAGATAACGCTCGTCGCTATTTTTCACTTCGAAGCGCAAGATTTTTCGCAAGATTCTGCTTCGTTAAATTGCTTCGAGGCAAAAATAGCGTCAAACGCATCAGGAGATATATACATACAGGTGAAAATTTTTGTTAGAGATAGTAGTGTGGTATAAAAAAGTTATTTATTAAAATATGCATCAAATGTGAAATGTATTTTTTTTATACATATTTTTTCACAATTTTTACTTTGCTCGTTATTTGTATGATAATGATTAACGTAGAAATAACTAGTGCATATTTTGATGCACATCATGCACTTTATATAGTGAAAAAAAAAAAAAAAAAAATGTTTTGAATTGTGAAAAAAAGGCACAAAATTTATCTTTTAAATGCAAATTTTTTAGATAAAATTATTGTATCAAATATC
The DNA here is from genome assembly GCA_038406275.1 of Cataglyphis albicans. NCBI lineage: Eukaryota > Metazoa > Arthropoda > Insecta > Hymenoptera > Formicidae > Cataglyphis > Cataglyphis albicans. The sequence continues at coordinate 5,381,942 of JBCAUJ010000008.1, forward strand.
GATACAAGTACAGTATCAAATCGACACAATTAATACTAACATTATTATTTTTAAGCGCCACAAATATATTTTTTAAATCCTACTGAACTATATTTACTATATTAGAATTGAACTAGATTCGATTCTCTCTACTCGATAATAATTAACATAGAAATAATTAGCGCATATTTTAATGCGTATCTCTGCGCTTTATATCGTAAAAAAAAAATTTAATCGGAAAAAGCACAAAATTTATTTTCTAAATGCGGATTAAAAATAAAATATTGTATCAAATGTTGACACGAGTATACCGTATAATCGATTCGACTCAATCAATAATTACTTAGAATATATAATATATTTTTTTAAGCGCCAATACTCTCTCTTTTTGGACCCTTGTGTGCTACCCTCGAGATTCAATTCTCTACCCCGCGAAATTTCTAATTATTAAACGTTCTCGGCAACGTTCTCTCTTGGTAAATTCCACGAAAGGGTACTTTCTAACGTTTACGACTCGCCGGAAACTCGGATACCATTTGGCATTATTGTTGAGCATTAAGGAGTCGTTGAGCTCACGGCGCTCGGATAAGGTTCTAATTAAGCCGATTTGGCGGATACGTCGTCGTCGACAGTCTGCTAAATTCTCTCTCTCTCTCTCTCTTTAATTCTCTCTCTACAATTCTAGTGCACTTCGCAGACCCGTTATTTTTAATTAGAGCGAAACGCGCGCGACCCTATCATTCTTATCAATTGACCCACGAGTTCTCTCGACGGACGATATCGGACCTGCGGGAATTTTCAGTCTCGCGATACCGAAAATCACGTTTAGAGGCGGAGAGTGTACTTTACATTCCGAGCAGGTTAAGCTTCGATCTACATCTCAAAGGTTTTTACGCGCCGAAGCGAGGTAGGGGCCGGCGGAAGTTTTCCCGCGAGTGGGACGAAGGAGGAAGGGAAGAGGGAGGAAAGGGACGCGGAAAATAGCGAGAGGCGGAAAGAGCGCAAGGTGTATTCAAAGGATCGTTAAGGAAGTGGCTCGCCGTGTTTTTCCGCACGCAATGGAGGAATGTCGCGTGACGCCCGCGAGGTTTCCATTGCGTAGAAACGGCATACGCAATGAGGATTAGTTTCCGCCGGAAAAAAAAGGGAGGAAGAGAAAAAAGGGAATATACAGGATGCGGGTGTACACGGGAGTCACATTCGTGCGGAGGGGAATTAAGCCCTGATTTAATGTCCGAAGTCGATCCGCGCTCGTGCACATTTTCGTACGCATTGGTTCCGATCGAGAATTAAATCCCGCGAGATTATCCTGACTGAAAACTTTGCCGAATACATACGCGCGGTGTTCCGGAAATTCGCGCCCATGTTCCGCGTAATGAAGTCCTCCGACTTAATCCGGTGTCGAGTCCGTAATGTCAATGATCGTTACCTTCTTTTCAATGATAATAGAGATTTTCACGAAATCTAGAAACATGGCAAAAATAATTTTATAAATTTTAATTTTAATGATATTAATTTTAATAATTTTAATTTTAATAATTCTAATTTTAATAATTCTAATTTTAATAATTTTAAGAATTTCTTATAAATTTAATTTCTTATAATTTTTTAATTGTATGTTTCTAGAAAATTGCGTCAATATTATTATATAAAACATTATCATTTTGCAGAAAAAACATCCATCATAAATTACGTACAATACGTTTTGCTACTTGCATATTTTAGCTATACATAATTTTTTGACAGATCACAGCTGTTTCTTTTGACATCGTCTGGAGCGAGTCGTTTTTGGCGACTTTCTCTCGTCAATCTGAGACATTGTTCGGGAATTAAATTATTAAAATTAATAAAATTATAAGAAATTAAATCCCTTAATCCTATTTTGGCGAACAAGAATGCGACTACGTATAAATAAATAACAATTGCGGCTGTGCATTATTCTTCGCAGTCGAAGTGTGAAAGAAAGAAAAAAGAAGAAGGAAAAAAACGATAAAACGGAGGGAAAGAAAGCCAGACCCGTAGCTACGAGACGTGGAAGAGACTTGAATTATTCGTCGACGGTGACGCGCGAGGTACATACCTGAACAGCCTTCCCGCGGATAAGTATACGGAGATATGGGACGAACGTGAGGGAGGGACGCCGGAAATCGCGGTCTGCACTCGGCGGGATAAAATCGTAATGAGCATCCGCACCCGGTATGCCAGTCCGTCCTGCCGGACGACGTTTACGACACCGTTCGCTTTTTCGCGTCGCATCGCCTCTCGAACGTGTCAGTTAAGCATTCAAATGCGCAGCGTGGTTTGAGCATTCAGCTCTCAGCAACCGGTACGAAGGATGCATCCCCGGTCAGGTGCATTATAAATTCACCCTCGAGAGTCGCACTCTCGTTCGGGTGGTAATAATAATTACACGCTGCCGGACGCGATGATGTATCATTAATACAGCCAAAAAGCAATCTCGAGATTTTTCGGAATAATCCTCGGGTAACTCGAGTACTCGCAATCGTCTCGATTAATATTGGAATAGATCTTAGATTTTGATTCATTGACAAAGGGTGTCTACTTTCTGGAGGAATATGGAAAATTCAGTGGAATTCTCGGCGAATTATCTGTCAAGATCAGGAAATTGTCATGGAATTTGTTGGGACGTGGAAAATTTTTTTAAAAAATCTCTCTCTTTTCAATAATTTTGCTCTTATACTGTCTGCAATCTATCAAAATATGTTATAAATATATCTATCCAAGTGAGGTCGATGAAATTTCAGGGTCTTATAAGAAATTGAATTTGGAATAAAAAAGATTCTATATTTATAAACATAAATCCGGAAACACTTTATTAAAAAATTATAGCTAATACAGTCTCTGTAAATAATTTGTTATAATCAAAATTTAATAGGAATATTTTTATGTTTGCAATACAAATATAATGTAATGTTTACACAAATACCATCGAACAATCTTTTCAAGTTTCTGCTTTTTTTTGTTGTTTTGAATTTATTTTCTTTTCAACGCTTTATCAGAATTAAATGAAATTGATGTAATTTAGATTTTTGTTATTTAATTATCTATCATATTTATTTTGTTATTTTTTACAAATGAATGAAAGCTTTTCAAGTTATTATAATATATAACTTTTTAAAATGTTTCTCGATCTATCAACATTTTTTGATTTCAAATTCAATTTTCCATGAGACCTTGAAGTTTCATTTTCTTGATCTTTTCGTATATCCAATGTCTTAACAAAATATTAAATATGCAACTTTTTCTTTTTTTTTATAGTGATAAAAAATGAATATGTTATGCAAGATAAAAATTTTTACATTAATGAAAGCTGTTCAATTTTTTTTCAGTATATTTGTAAATTCATCATTTGAAATTTAAGGAATTTTGGGTTTATTTGGGATAAAAATTTTTATTCTAATGGAAGCTATTATTATTTTTTTTTTTTTCAGTACATTTGTAAATCTAGCATTTGACGTTTAAGTAGCTTTCGAATGAGAAGCATTAAAAAAAGAAACACGTAAACCAAAAATCAAAACCAACACCAAAAAAACTTATTTTAGAAAACTCCACTAAAAGATCTTTAAAATATATTCTCTTTGCCTGAAATTTTGAACAAAAATACCTGGGAAAGCTGAGGAAATTTTATTAAAAGGTTCAAGTAAACACTTTGATCGAGACCCGACCTCGAAGACATTCGTACATCTTAATAACGCATTCTTGACGAATAATAAAATTATCATTTTTATCTCGCGAGCGCAACTAAACGAAATAATCAATGTTGACAATCGCGTCTCGTATTCTTTGACCGAAAAAAAGGCTCTCGGAAAAGGCACATCCGAAGATTCGTATTTGCCGGATTGACCGGTTTGTCGTATATATATCGGGCACTTCCGCCGTTTTGGCGATGCTAACGAAATCCACTCGGAGCCGCAGCTGCGTCTCGTTTTTCCGGCCGAAATGAAAATTCCTGCCGCTCTCGCGATAGCGCGCTGACGTTTATGAATGGCATTTAAATGTCATTACCATTTCGGATATCTCTGCTCGACGCCCCGATGTACCGGGCGGCCACTATTCTCTCCGCGCGTGTTTCGAATCGAGTCTCGCTCTCGCCCCGGGAGTCCATCGAGGCTGCTTTACCGTAAATCGCCGTTGCATCAGTGCCGCGCGTCAATCTGACGGCTCTCGATGCATACATCCCGCTTGAATGAAAGGAAACGCATTTCGAGGAATTGCAGGCGCCCTGGCGGCTTGTTTTTCTGGGACGCGATAGATATACCGGGTCGTGTGAATAGGGTCAATAATGCTCTTGTTATTTGGCTCGTTGTTGTTTAGCGAGTTTTTCAAGGAAAAGTATATTTTATGAATAGTTGGTTTTTTTTTTTTTTTTGTGCAATTTAAACTGCAAGTACCAAACTGCAAGTACATCGCTCTGATAGCACGTAAACGATTTGTCTTTAGTGATTATTTATTTACTATATATTTGAATTTAATAGTTTACGTGCAGGGTGTCTACTGGGTGTCCTGGAAAAACCTGAAATGCTCAGGGAATGTTTTTGATTTTTTTTTTTTATCTAGAAAAATCAGAGAATTGTCATGGAATTTTTTTGGGACTCGGGGAATTTAAAAAAAAAATTCTCCCTTTCATTTTGTTGCTATTCTGTGAACGATCTGTAATGGGCCAAAATATATTATAAATATATATCTATTTCTGTTTGTGTATATCAATGTCTTTATAAAATATTGAATATGCAAAATACTGTTGTTTATCTTAATTTTCAGTGAAATTTTCACTAAAAAGTAAAAGTATTATGCAAGTTAAAAATGTTCATGTTATCTCAACAAAAGTTATTTAATTTTATTTTTTACACTTATGATTGTAAATCTATGATTTGAAACTTAAAGAGCTATTTATTGTTCCTTTGTGTGAGTGAAAAGCATTAGAAACAGGTTTTTTTTTATTGAAAAAAAAAAAACTCCTTTCAGAAAATTGCACCAAAAGATCTTTAAAATATTCTGCTTATCTGGAATTTCTCGAACAAAAGCACCTGGAAAATCAGAGAATTTTCAGGAATCTTTTTTGCACGATTTGAATAGACTTGTGATTTTCTGTTTTCCCTTTGTACGAGAAGCATTAGAAAATAAAAAAACTAATTTTAAAAAATCGCGCCAAAAGATCTTTAAAATATCCTCTTTATCTGAAATTTTGAGAAGCACCTGGGAAGCATCGGAGAATTTTCAGAAAATTCTTTTTGCAAAATTTGAATAAAGATAGAGATTTTGAGTCTTCCAAATAAAATATATTGCCACGAATAAATCATGAATAAAAATTACTTTCTTATTCATCGCTTGTCTCGAGGAAGGAAGCTTAACATCCTTGATTTATACGGAAACGTAAGACGGGAATGTAAAAAATCGCGGCAACGAGCAGCGCCATATTACGTCGCGAGGGTCGCGACGAGAGAGGGAATTAAGACATTGCGGGAAATTATCGTCGCCTTCCCGTTGCGCGCGTCGCGATAAAGGGCACTCGTCCTGTTTCCATCACGTCTTCCTCTCCCTCGCGCGTTAAGATCTCCCGATTCCCGCGCATTATCGTAAATCCCGGGCCACATTCCTTTAAAGAATCGACGGCATTCGTCGTGGCATCGGCAGGACTCCGCCAAAATTGGAACGGGCCTGGGATAAGGGTCGAGGCTCTCCTCCCATTCTTCTCTGTCATCCACCGCCCGCGGATTCGGTGCTCCGGCTTAAGGCGGTGCAAAACGAACGACAGAAGCGTTCTCATTGAAACGAGTAGGAAGCTGTAGAAAGTGAAATTAATCGCTTCGCGCTCGTCCCGATCGTGGATTTCAACGACTCCTCTCTACTTCGTCCAGCGAAATTTAACTTCGCGATATCGTTCCCAGGGAAAAGTATCGGCTGCGTCACTTGTTTCTTTTCTTCCTGTTATTGAGACAATTTTTGCGCGCGATCTGCAAAGAGAGAGAGAGAGAGTCGCTAATCGTCGACATTATATAGTGACAACGGTATATTGGCTCCCGAGAATCGCGCTGCTTTTTTGTTTTCCCCCCCGTTATTTTGTTATCAGAGGATGCACCGCGAGTAGACGTCACAAAGATAGAGTAGACGAAGCGGCCTCCTCCTCCGTCCATCCGGGGATCGACGTAGGTACGCCGCAGGTAAACGTGTTACGCGACGTGAAAAATATTACACGTAACGCGAGGCTCTCTCTCTCTGTCTCCCCCCCCTTCCTCGTATAAATATCCCATTACCCGTTATCCGCGAGCGAGGCGTGATTTTTCATTTTAATCTTGAACGATGGACGCGCGCGCGCGCGCATCCCTCAGCGCCCACCGTCGTCGATGGAAACGAATAATGAGAAGATTTACGAGCTACACGCGGAGAGGAAGGAGAGGGGAGAAGAAAAGACGCGGCGAGGAAATTTTTTCGAATTATCGCTCCCTCGCTCTCCCTTGACATTTGCCATCGACAGACGGGAGGAGAGATAACGGGCAGGAGGCGAGATTTTTTTTTTTTTTTTTTTTTTCTCCCCGAAAAGTATCGACGTGCCACCGCGCTCTCCGGGAGAGAAACGCATGCAAATTCTCCCGTCGAGGAAACCGGGGAGCATGTGTGCTGCGTTGCGAGGGTTGTCGGCAACGACGCAGATTTACGCGAAGAAAATCGCACGAAATGGAGCGCGAATAAATCCGACCTTCTCCCGCGCTTTCCCGTGAAAAGCCGCTGAGAGAGAAAGAGAGAGAGAGAGAGAGGGAGGGAGGGAGGGAGGATGCGGAGGGCGAAATCTCGTAAACCCGAGCTTTTGGGCAATCCTGTACGTGTTATATGGTGTACGCCATATATGACGCGCGCGCGGCACTACAAACCGCGCTGTTTCCCGCCCCGAGGCGGACGTTACGGCATTCATCATCGTGTCGCGATGAAAATCGACCCTGCTCCCCATCGTGCGCCGCCACTCGACTCGAAGCGAAGTCGCGCGGGAAAGAAGGAAGAAGGGAGGACGGCCGCGAGAATAAAATTCGCGAATGACGTCTCGCGGTCGCGAGGAGGGGGGGGGGGGGGAATCGTCGTGACGGGGGGAAAAAAAAAAGGAAAAAATCTGAACGAAGAATACATCGATACTATCGATAACGCGAATAGGTGCGGGTAGGTACGATTTTTTCGCGAAGCTTAAAAGGGAAAGGGAGGTGGACACGCGCGCGTGTTACTCCATTCGCGACACGGCTCTCAGCTTTTGTTTCATTAAACACAAACCTCCGTTTCGTTGGGAGGGGGAGGGGGGAAGGGGGGAATAAAAACCTCGGAGCGAGCGGGTATTACGTCTCCCTCCCCCTCCCCCTCCCTTCATCGTGGACTCGTGTCCGGTCGCAGAAATGTAAATTAAAGCGAGCTACGTCGACGAATATTTTCGCGCGAATTTTCCGGATGCGTGTTTCGGTCGACGAAGCGTACGCACATATACGGCAAATAAAAAAATTATACAAAACCACCACCACCATCGGCGAGAGGTGAAGCGAAGGAGGAGGTGGAAACACCCCCGAGAGGATAACACTTTATGCCGAGAACACAGCCCGAATAACATTAGCGCGACCAAAAGGATATGGCGGGTGATGGAACAAGCGACGAGAGAAAACGATAGAGAAATAGAGAGAGAGAGAGAGAGAGAGAGAGAGAAAGAAAGAGAGAGAGAGAAGGAGAGGGGGGGGGGAGAGAGAGAGAGAGAGCGCGAAGAAGGAAGGAAGAAGGGAGGAATGGCGATGCCGTATCAGAAACTACCCCATCGCGAAACCACGACGAAGAAACTTTCGAGTGTACCTCCTTATGAGGAAAAGAAAGGGGGGGGGGGGAGAAAGGGTGGGCGATCATGCGGTGAGAGACACAATACGATCGATCGAACGACTTCCAGCGAGTTACTTCAGTTTACAGGTTTTTTTTTCCCCGCTTTTTTTTCGCATTATTCCAACGTCGTTCGTCGTTCGGCGGGGGAAAGGAAGGATCGGGAGAGGGAGGGAGGGGGGGGGGAAGGAAAAGGCGGGAGAAGGAGGAGGCGGAAAATGCGCTCGTCACGTAGCGGCGGAAACTTTCGTCATTCGTGACGGCGCCAGCTCGAAGGTCGAGTTTTCGCAGCGCGAAGAATGCTTGGTGGGAGCGGGAGGGGGAGACTCTTCCTCCCCCCCCCCGTCCCCTTCGAACTAACACACGTCCGTTGTTCCCGGATGTTTCCGGAGTTGGGGAGGGGGGGATACGTGCCTTTTCACCTTCCCCCCTCCCTTCGTCTCTCGGATAAAATACTGCCGGTTACTTAAGCGAAGCGATAATTTCGATCCTTATGTGCGCGGACATGACGTTTAAAAACATATGACGCTGACGCACTCGGGATTTTTGACATTTGGTTTTCTTTTTCTTTTTTTTTTTTTTTTTTTTTTCCCAGACGCGAACCTCTCGTTCGCTGTCTGCTTCTTCCTCTTTGTATGATTTATTTATAACTAACGGCGGGAAGAAAAAAAAAAAAAAAAAACACTCATCTTACACGAGACATTTGCATTGAATAAACTGAACACAGAGAACGCACTCGCAGCGTTTCCTTAATTATTTTTCATCCCTATTTTATATTTATTTATTTATTCATTTATTTATTCGCGAGATGCTCGCCTTGAACGCGTTAAAGTTTAATCGCCAATCGATACACGAGTTCGCAAAACTGCCTCGCCTAACGTAGACCAGCGGATGCTTTCAACTTTAATTCGACAAAGACGAGGGGTGACTTTCTCAACCGTTCCGATTATCTCCGATGATGAGAAGGAGCTTCATTTATCGTGTCGCGTCCCTCTTCGACGTCGTTCAATTTCAAGTCCCTTCCACCTACAACTGACAATTTCCGCCTATCGCGTATCGAGAGGATTCATATCTTATACCGTCGCGTCTCCGTTGGCTGGTCTCTCGGCTTCGCGTCATTAAGACGCATTTATTATTCCCTGTGCAGCCGGAGAAGCGTCGCGCTGCGACGCCGGAGGGTGGGAGGGGGGGGGGTGGATGAACGGCGCGTTCCCGGGAATGGATTATCGAAGAAGGGAGATTTCCAAACGAGATTTAGAGTGTCGGCAAGGGGCTGAAGGTACTGGGCTGTGCGCGCTTGGAAAAGGCGATTCAACTCTTCTTCTTCCTCGGCGAAAATGACGACGGCGAGGAAGATGCATCGAAGGACCCGGGTCCTTTCAAGCCGCCCTCGCCCCGTCGCCTTTGCTCGACAGACCCCGGACACCCCGGGAAAACTTTTATCCGCCGACGATGATTTATGTATGAGACGCGCTAAATTGTTTTGTTAGCGTCTCGCGGAATTAGCATCGCTAAGGCGGCTCGTTCTCTCAATTATGGGGCTCTCGGTACGGAGAAGAAGATCCCGGGCAATCTTGTATCGAAATAGGATTCGTATAAAACGATCGTTAAAACCGATATCCGGTCCGGGAGGGGATTAGAACGATTTTGCGGCGGTGTTTTGAGAGCGAGATTCGTAACCCCTTAATGGGATCCTCGTGAGCTTATCGTTCTGGGTGTACAATAGTAGCGAAAAATTGTGAAAATTAAAAAAGGAAGCACGTTTCTTACGTTTATACTGTTTGAAAAATTAAAAAAATAAATTTGGGTTATGAAAAAAATTAAGGTGTCGCAAAATAATATGGATTTTCACGTCTTCGTAAAAGAAAATAGTTTTAATTAATATTTTTTCTAATTTATGGCAAAAAACTTTTGATGGTGAGCACTCTCTGAATTCAACTGCGAAAAACAATGAAAAACGAGTAATTTGCAGGAAGAGAAAAAGAGACAGATAAGAATTTTCTACAATTTTTAGTAAATAACTTTTTAAACGAATTGGTGGATGTAAATCCAGTTTCGCACAAATATTTATTAGAATTTCCTTAATATATGAGAAAATTTTTATTTCATTGGTAATATTTCTTCTCCGTCAAATTTGTCGATAAGTGCTACAATAGGTATTTTCCATAAGAATCAATAGTAACTTTAAATTTAAATAACTTCCAAATCATTAAGATAATTGTGCGTAGTTTTTGCACAAATACTCAGAAGAATAGAACAATCTATGAAATTTTAATGCTTTTGTTAATATTTCGATTTATGTCACGTACATCCTTAATGCACGCTGTTCCTGTTACGTCGCAATGCGAAAAGTAGAGAGGAAAAGAGAGACTGAATTTTCGTTGATAGACAGATAAAAATTTATTTTCCCTACAATAATTCATAATTTAGAATATGATTCACGAATTTATCTTGGAAAAATTATTTGTCATTTAAATCGACTTGGGAGGCGGGAGTAGGAGGGGGTGGGGGAGGGGGAGGTAAGTTTTTATTTGAGTAAAATTTTTCTTCAAACTCAAATCTCTCTGGGCAACTAACATGAGCGTTTATAAATTAATGATTAGTATTGTACTAGAGTATTTATTCTCTGGAAAATGTGGAAAAGCCGGAGGTCTAGGGGATTTTTTTGCACTTGGAAAAGTCAGAGAAATTCTCGTGGAATTTTAAGATTCAGGGAATTTTTTTAAAAATTCTCTCTTTAATAATTTTGCTCTTATGCGTAGGCGATCTGCAATCAGCTGATTAGCCAAATTGTAGATTATATATATTTGAAATAAGTAAAAAATAAATACAACTATCTTTCCGCATACATATGTTCAATGTTATTCAAATTCTTTAGAAAATTGAGTATACACATTCTTTAGTTTACTTTAAGTTTTAGTGATAAATAAAAATGTTATGCAAATAAAAATTTTTATCTTGACAAAAGCTATTTAGTTGCTTTTTTTTAATAAATCATTTTAATAAATCTAGCACTTGAAACTTAAGTGGCTTTATGTTTTTCTTTCGCATAAGTGAAAAGCGTTAGAAAGCGCGTGCCATAAAGAAAAAAAAAAAAAAACTTATTTAAAAAAATTGTTTCTTTAATACGATTACGCGCCGGCGAAATCACGCTTCGGTCATTTTATTCGTAATTTCTTTGCGAATTCGCGCGCATCGCATCGCTGGCGTTTTCGTCGGGAATTATTTTCACCGTCGATGTTTCGCCGCTCAAATGCGATAAAATTTACAAACGAAATATGCGTATGTGCGAGAATGCGAAACGCGCATCTCCGCCGAAAGGGGAGAGGAGGAGAGCCTGGGAAGAGGCTTCAATGGCGAGGGAATAAGAGATTCTCGGGTGTCGTTGGAAATCCATCGAGATTATTGACAAAGAAGGGAAAAAAAAAAAAACTTTGCGTGCCCGTGAAAGGGAAGACGAGCTTTCGGCGCGCGATTATTCAGGGAAATCCCTGCGATTTTGCAGTTTTATCATGCTCCCCGCAAACCGGACCATTTATTTCCGCGCCATTACGAGGAGTCAAGTTATCATGCCGCTTCTCGGCTCTTCTTAATTGATGAAAATAAAGTTGTCGAACCACGTCGCCCTGACATTTTTCCAAACTTTTCGAAACTCGCAGTTTTCGTGCCCCGCGATCTCATCTCTCGTAAAACCATAAAGGATCCCAAATTACGTATAATGAGCGATATAATTTTGCATTAATATTACGCGCAACGCGCGTAATAAAGTTCGTGGAATGTGATGTAAGCGTGACGTAAACCTGCAGGATTATATGTCTAATTTTATGGACCGAAAATGCGCAACAACAGATGTCTCATGCCCCTGCCACCGCCGTTACGGAACGATAACTGGAAACGGATGTCGAAAGAGATCCGGGATAAATCTGGCAAATAAAATTACGCTTTACGTGTACCAGTCGGTGATTCGCGGAGCGTGCGAGACAGCTTGAAAAATCACCGCGGATGCGAGGACGCGAGCCGAGGGGGAGAGAGAGAGAGAGAGAGAGAGACAGAGCGGGACCACCGCGCTCGTGCGGTCGAGGTCACTGCGACTACGTCGCCCAGATTATTGGCAAAGAGACGAAAAGTTCGTCGCGAACGCACCCCTCCGCCGCGCCCCTCGACTTTAGGAAATAAGGAGAGAGGACGACGGTGAAAAGTTTTCATCGGCGCCGATAAGGTCGCGCGCAGCTGTGATCTGTCAAACGCTGGACAGAGAGAGAGAGAGAGAGAGAGGGCGAGATGAGATGAGAGCCAACGATTCCTGTAATTTAGAGTTTCGCCGGTACTTTCGACGGCCGGGGCTACTACACTCCTGGCTGCACCTGAGTTCTGAAGACGCGCGCGCGAGCGCACGTCTAAGAAATCCATTAGGGGCCATTTATTTCCCACCGTTCCACGCCACTCCGACTGCGACAGCGAATCGAAGAGCGGCGGAAGTGTGGTGACGGGGGGGAGTGGAGAAGCGAGGGGAGAAGAAAGAAAGGAGAGAGGGGGAGAGAGAGAGAGAGCGTGAAAGATGGGGGTGGAAGAAGGGTGGGTGAGGGGGGGGGGGGACAAAATAAATGTACAAACGAGATTCCGGGAGTGCCTGCGTGTACGCCTTCGACGCTACGGGGACGAGCCTGGAGCGACGACGACGACGACGACGGCGACGACGTCGGTGCGACGGGCGCCGCGTTGATGGGAGAGTAAAGAATGCCCCGGGGTAGGTCGTGCGCGAAAGGGTGATGACCGACGACGATGCCGGGGGAGGGAGGGGGTGGAGGGTGGGGGGGGGATTAGGGACGACGTTTCGGCAGACGACGAAGGGGAGCGAGAGCGATTACTCAAAAACTGCTGGCTGGGTAGACAACAAGTACAAATTTGCCCCGGACGCTTTCCAGCGCTGCTGCTGTTGCCCCAGCAGTCTTCCTCTCGCGATTAGAGATTGGGATTGAGTAGCACTGATAAGACTCACTCGGCGTCTTTCAGCGTCTCTCTAGGAATTTAGAAATAAAACGGCGTCAAAATGTAATAGAAATTTGTTTACATTTTAATCCCCTACACGAGTAATTCAGAACGCGACAGATGAGTGGCGTCAAAATTATGGTGTGTACAGGGTGGTCCATAATTCACGGTACAATCAGCAAGAGGCTGAGTCTCTGTGAAAAAAATAAGTCGAAATTGTAGAATGACATTTTTTTCTTGTGGGATTTTGTTTTTGATAAAATCGACTTTAAATATTAATCGAGTGCACTTGGCTAAGACGCCGTTGAGCGCATCTCGATATAGACCATTATTTATTTATTATTCTATTTACAGGGCTTATAATCTAGTGTGCACTTTAACATAGAATATGTAGATTAAAATGAGAAGATATTTTCTTTAAAAAAAAAATTCTTTTTAATTAAAAAAATGAAATTAAAAAATTGTAAAAAAATTTAATTAAAAAAATGAAATTTAAAAATTGTAAAAAAAAATTTAATTGAAAAAATGAAATTAAAAAATTTCTTTTTTTTTTCACAGAATAATTATGCAATTCACATCCACTGTAATATATTTAAAAGAATTTAAATCTACTTATAATTAAATGTATTATATTTAGAGATATATCCATAAAAGATTCGAATATATTTTTAATAATTTTCGAATACATTTTATCATTTGCTACACACATTTGTCTCTTATTTAAATATATGATGGTTTTTTACGATGCTGTTCAACGCATACGTGTATGATTTTTGATTGAACCGATAAAATTCATAAATACATATCAAACTTGACTCTTTATTTCTATCCACAATATTTTTAATTGCGCACACGATGCTATTACGCGATGCATTAAAGCAGATTGAAATAAACAAAGGGATGCTTGAAAAGTTAATGTAAAGATTCACGATTTAAGCTCTCGAAGTAATGAGATATCGGAAAAGCTATTATGTTTTTGCGATGCAAAATTACAGTTGGATAAATGACATTTGAAATAATTTTTTTATATATTTGAATCAATATTTTTATTTTTAACGATTTAACGGTAGAAATCAAATTTTTATTTCTAATCAATAGTATTTATAGTATCTTCTTTTCTTTTCTTTTGACGTGGCATGGCATCACTCAGCCCATTGCAATCATTTTGTTGCAACGAGTAGAGTGTTAAAAATAAAAAGAAATATATATATATATATATATATATATATAATAGTTTGCAAGACGTGTCTCTCACACACACAGCTAAAGATGAAGTTTTTTCCCGCCTCAGATTTTGACATCGTAAACGCGTATAAATTAATAATGACATCGCGTCATCCTCCGCGCTTCATATATCTCCTTGACAGCTTCGAAAGTTCCCTCGTCTATTTTTCATCGTTCGTACGTCTTGCGCTAAGAAAATTAAACCTGGCAAGCGGAAAGAAATGTCGGTAGGTGCGAGATAAACGAGGCGCGCGGATGATATAATTGGGGGGCGAGATTTTCTCGAACGAGATACGTCGCACGGCGAAAACTAGAGAGCAGAGAAAGAGAGAGAGAGAGAGAGAGAGAGAGAGAGAGAGAGAGAGAGGCTTCGAAGACGGGGGTGAGAAACGAGTGGCCATTATCGCGGCGCATTTTGCGAATCCGACAGATTATTAACGCAAAGTTACTTGAACGCACGCAAAGCTCACCGAGAGTTCCACGGCGGAAATGTCGGAAAACGCATTAGCATGCGCTTCTTTCCTTTGTTCCTTGTATCCTTGATTATCTCGTCATCTCATCGTCGAGATTCACGGTCTGTTACACGCCGATTTATCGATCCGAATTATTATAGCAACTATTCCGTGTATTTAGAATTGAACTTAATTTATGTTTGATAGATATAAATAGAGTTGTATATACGGAAGTTTTAATAATAAAATATTTTACACAAGGACATAGACAGTTGGAAAATTTTATTTAAATTTGACATTATATCATATGTTCCGAACGGTCCACATAAAATTTATGATGACACTAATAGGATGTTAATATCTCGATGCAAAATCAATTCAAACTTCATAGTAATTTGAAATAAATTTTTATCGATATATTTTTAACGATAAAATTAATTTAGAAAGAAGATTATTAACCATCTGTTAATTATTCTCACTTCTATTACAGAATAAAATCAACATTTTTTTTTTTTTCTGTAAATTTTGACTGATAAATCCTGTCACTAATAATACGGAACATATATATTGTGTAATATAAACAATATATGCGCATTGTTTTAATTTTTATATTTTTTTCAATTGTTTTATAATAATTAATAATTCAACATTTGAGTTCAATGAACACAACAGCAATATGTTTAAATTAATACACGAATGTATTATAAATATATTTAACTCAACAATTTTAACCGGCCTATTTTTTAACAAGAAAATATAAATTTTCCAACTAGTAGTAGAATGCAAAATATATATAAAATATCCTACTGATTTTAAATCGTCAACAAATCTCTGAGCGATAAGTTTGTCGAATATGCACAACATTACACACTTAAGTTATATATATAATTATATATATTTGATATAATATATGTATCAAAAGAATACTAAGAAAAAAAAAAAAAAAAAAATTATATATATATATGCGATAATTATCTCGAATCGGAATCGGACAAAATCGACAAGACGATACGTCTCTTATTCTGTAGACTAAACATAATGGTGCCTTCAAAAAATCTCGAAAAAATTACGACGAAAATCCTGCTACCGTGGCATCATCGAAAATTCATCTCGGACGATTTATGGCCCCTATAATTTAATCGCGTCGTCCTTCGTGTGACACGCGGTACACATTCCGCATTAGGCTCGGTCGCCTACATCCATTCGTGCCCAAGTCGCTAATGTGCGTGCCTTTCTCGTGGGCGCGAGTAATTTGGCAAATTAGTAGGATGGATGAACAATATTCGCGTCATGTTCGAGGTGACGTGCGGGATCTCGCACGTCGTATAATAGCCGCACCGGAAATCGTCGTTCACGGAATAAGCGCTTCCACCGTTCTCGGGCAACGAGGGCGGTTTTGTGCTCGTAAAATCCCGGCAAGATCCCTCTCGGCATTCGACCGAGTGGAGGGGGAGGGGAAGAAAAGGGGGGGGGGACCGATATATGTATGCGCATCCGGCATAGGCCGAATTTGCGAATATAGCGTTTGTCACGTGCTGGGGAAAACGATCCTTTTCAAAGCGAAACAAACAATCGAGATCGACGGAAATCATACGTCGTTTTTAGGTGTATTGAATTTAAGTCGAATTATCAGATCTTAATTAATTATATATGTAATTAATTTGCTAATTTTTCGCATTCTTTGCTTTGAAAAGAAAAAAAAATTATACATGAAATTAATTTATTATATTCTAGTAATTTAACCTAGATAATTTAAAATACCTGTCATCTTTTTAGAGAGTGAATTTTGTTTTATGCAGAAAATAATAATTTTATTATTAAAAATGTAAACAGGAAAAAATAAAGTGAAACCTAATTAGATAAAATGCATTTGGGCAATCTCATTGTGTAATGATATTGCAAAAATGATAATAATATCGTAAAATTATATTAAAATTGAGAAACCTGACAGAGGCATGCTTTTCATTCAATTCTTCTGCGCTTTACACAAGATCAATTTTATATTAAAACACTTTGCCCTTAATGTTGCGAAAGCTATAAATTTGACGTTGATGTCGATGATTTTATTGAACGCACGATCTCTCAGTGACATGTTTTGATGAAACCTCGCGTCTATTAAATTCTCCGATTGTTGATACACTCGTGGGGATTTGACGCATTAGCCAAGCAGCTGCTATTTCACCAGAACTAAAAAGTTAAAAGCTTCCCTGATTTTCGGCCGATTCCGCGGAAAACTTTCGACGATCGATAGGATGAACTCTCAACGAATTATCAGATAGTTTAACCTCGTGATTTCTTGCGGCGCGCTTGCGAGAAAGATCTCGGCAACTTGGCTTAATCAGCACACAGAAAACCATACGCCATACGTTACTTGGAAAATTATGATCAAATGTCATAAAAATTTTGCTGGATTCATTGACATAGGAGGGATGAGAATTAAATCGACAAACTTCAGGTGGTTATAAAGGATCAAAACAAGCCGATTTTATCAATAAAATCGTGTCCGCAAATGAGCCATTTTGGTGCTAGATAATCAAGGACTAACAAGGCTAAAAATCTTTGAAAAAAAAAAAAAAATTTTTTAATTTTATTAACGTGATTAAATAGAAGTGTTTTTATCATAAAACTTTTGTATAGAACATTTTTTGATATTTCGAATAATTTTCGAGATACATCGAAAAACAGCAAAAAGCCACTCTACGTATAAGGGGTGATTTCATTCCTTAAAATCGTTTTTGGGCTGGAAATTTCTAAATTCATCCATTAATCCCCCTCTACTATGTGTGTAAAATTTTATCAAAATCAGAATTTTCGAAATCGCGAGGCTCTCTCGTTAGGTTAGGTTAGGGAAATGTTAGGGAAATGTTAGGGAATGTTTTCTTCCCTTGTTTATTGGCAACATTGACTTGTTTCGATATCCTTTCTAACCACCTGAAGTTTGTCGATCTAATTCTGAGACACCATGCATATTCTTGGCTGCAGCAATTAGTTTCGCGCCTCGATAAAGACTTACGGTATTTAAAGAGATGTTCAAAGCTTGAAAAAAAAAAAAAATTCATACAAATTTTGGCACTCGAAACAACCTCCGAGTAAACCGATAGATAAATAAATCGCTCTCGGGGCTGGATGAAGGAGGGGGGGGGGGGGGAAGGGGAGGGAGAGGGAGGGCGGATAGAGAGAAGAAAAACCGCGATCGCGCGATTAATGGACGATTGGCGGGAGAAGGAGAGAGGAACGTTAAGCGCGAGGTGAAAAAAAAAAATTGAGATAACGTTTAGCGAGGGAGCGTCGACGGTCTGATTAGCCGCTGATCCGTTTAAACCGGCCAACCGTCGTCGTTCGATCGATGCTGTTTACAAACAGCCGCGACAGTGTTGGTTCTCTCGAGACGATCGTCGAGAGAAGAGAGCGATCTTTCTTAAATCACGAAGCGTATCAAAGGCTGGGACTGTGACTTTGCGATTTCAGTTACCGCTTCGATATTATCGAACGCGAGAGAAAGAGAACGGAGAGAGAGAGAGAGAGAGAGAGAGAGAACGCTCGACTAGTAAAAGAGGGTTTTCGCGAGATGCGAGAATAACGCGAATGCAAATGCGGCGATCTCGAGAGTCACTCGACAATCTTGCTCCCAACGGGCGGATCGATTCTTGCGATTCGAACGAATCGATCCGCCAGCAATTTACAAACAATCTGAGCGAAGCGAGGGAACAAACGAAATGAACGATTACAACTTCGAACGAGCTTAAATTCCTCGGAAGCCCAACTTATCGTTATGTTGACACGAGCCCTGAGCGAGAGACTGAGGGGGATCGGGCTAAGCTCTGCGTTCGAGAGGAAGCTTCTGTCCCCGAGCAAAACCCGGAAAGTTTCGGAGAGAGAGAGAGAGAGACCCTGTCGCGCGCGTTTACCCCCGGCTGACTCCCCCCCCCCTCCCCTGAACCGTAGCGGCACCGGCTAACGACCTGAAAACCGCCAAGATATACGGCAGAGCTCGCATATCACCGTGGAAGAATGAATGCCCCGGCGAGCCGGAGAGTAGTCCGGGGAGAGATAGTAGTCGAAAGTGGAAAAGGTCGTGCGGAGTCAGACGCGAGGGCGGGAGAGAATCTACGGCGGCTTTCCAGCGACCGTAACTACTCGCGGCTCCTGCTTCCCGCAGGATCCGAATATAATCGCATCGATTCCCTCTTCGCCTTTTCTCTTTCCTCTCTCTCGGTCTCTCTCTCTTTCTCTCTCTCTCTCTCTCTCTCTATCTATCTATCTATCTTTCTAGATTCTAATGTCATCGTCGTCGTCGTCTGACATAATAGATGCGTACCGGCCGGAGTTTCGCACTCGCGTTACGTCACCGTGCAAAGTGCACGATGTGGCGCGTGCCGATTTATACGATGTTTTTTCTCTCCTCAAAGCAAAACACTCACTCGTCCTCCCTGCGTTCTCCTTTTCCCTCCTATGGGCCGCCGATCCGGCGCGATCCAAGATCCTCACTCTCCTCGATCTGGAAACCACCGTCGATGAATTCACGACACTTCACCACTCCTTTCCCTCTCTCGTCAATATTTATATCTCCCAATCTACACTCTGATGATGGCCACGCTGATTGTCATTACGCGAGGCGCGAGGTTTCTCGTCACAGCGGAACCGTGTCATTCTCTCGACGGTCGAGGCACTTCGCGATCGCGTGGAATTTTTTTCCCCTCTCTCTCTCTCTCTCTTTGATTTCTTAATTCGTCGAGATCGCTGATTGCGCGGAGACCAACGGCGTGACCCCGGGCCGCGTCGCGTTCGAGTCCGCCGCGCGATCCTGACGGCTCGAGATCGCGTCGCCTACTGCGAGACTGACGTCGCGCGATCGCCGCCGCCGCCGCCGCCGCCGCCGCCGACGCCGCTACCGCCGGCCGCCGCCGCTGCCGCCGTCGCGCTCGTTCCGCGTACGCCCACGCAGGAGATCGGGATCGCCGAGTGCGCGCGCGCGCACGCGCGAATATCCTGTCGCCGATCGCGATCGGTGGCGATTTCGCGCGCGCACCGACTGCGTGCGCGCGAGATCGAGCGGGCGGGAGTGAGGGAGAGGGGTGGCGGGGGTGGCGGGGGAGGAGGAGGAGAAGAGTCGATCAATCATCGACCGTCGTTTGCGCGATCGCGGTAAAAAAGAACCTTGCGAGATACGCTCCCTGAAAGACGATTAAAACGCACTTGGTTGAAATAACGCTGCGTCACGCGCGTCTCTTTTCGCGAATCTACGAATGTTGCCGAAAGGGGGCGCTCGTAATTAAAATCGTCTTAAGATGGAGAGAAATGGATGTGTAATCGAGAGAGGGAGCGCATTGAGCGAAGATAAAAAAAAAGAAAAGGGGGGGAAAAAAAGAAAAAAAGAAAAAATGGACGAAATTGTTGAAATTGCGCGAAACATGAAAATCGCATTATCCTTCGCTGGAGATGAAATTTGCTCGGAAAATCGCAGTCGAGTATCGGTTCCTAATGGCATGCGCGTGATTTTCCGAAATGACGCAGCGTTATTCCGCGCCGATGGCTTCGTTGTCGGTGCGTAATATCGTAAATTTTTTTTGTCACTCGTCGGCCGTTGCCGACGAGGCGCGAAGAGAGAGAGAGAGAGAGTGAGAGAGGGAGAGGGAGAGCGAGCGATACATTATTTCGCGGCGGATTATGGACGTATGCGTTAATTATTAATCGTCAATTGCAATTAGCGTGCCAGTTGCCAACGCATCCGATCGATAACGCGCGCCTTCAGAATGCATCGTGTGCGCGCGGCTCATAATTTTATTTCGTATCCCTATAACGTCGGAATGGAATTATAATGCACGCGAAATGACGCGGGCACGAATATACATACATGTCTACACCCATTCCCATATATCCGAATCGCGGATATCTCTCTTGTCCACCCAGCGGCTTCCACGGAGACCGTTAAAAAGAAAAAAGAAAAAAAAAAAAAAAAAGAAACGCGCAAAATGAATGTATCGCCCGACGCGAAGCGACGAGCGATATAATAAATCTCAATATAAGCGATCAGGCATGGGGGGGGGGGGAAATCGCGAAATACGGACGCTAATCCTGCGGCGTCATTAATAATTCGTCGGTGGACTGTCATATGGAACTTCAGATAGGTGATGCGCCTCCTCTCCGAGAGAAAATTCAGGGGATTCGTTAATCAAATTCCGCGGGCGACATCGTGAAACATTTATATCGCCGTTATCTCGGGACTTTAAAAAAAAAAAAAAAAAGAGAGACAGAGAGAGAGAGAGAGAGACTCTGTATCTTAACACGCCAAGATAATTGCGAAACTTGAAATATTAACACACAGTGAAAGCTCTCGGTTGCGGTTGAAGTGCAGGAGGTCAATTGCGCGTGGAGTAAAGAAACCACGTGGTCGTTTTGCGAAATTACGCGAATTCACATTTCTATGAAAATCGACGGTTATATAGCGTTATAAAGTAATGGCTCCATTTCCTGCTGAAATAATATTAATTCGGGCAGTTGCCTCAGCGTTTTGCGGTATAGAATGTGTCGAGTCTATGATAAATAATACGCACTGAACGAGTGAACGGTGAATGAATAGCGAATGTAAATTTACGGCACGGAAAGCGAAGAAAAAACCAAGGAACATTATTCGCATTCGTTATTTTCGTTTGCTCTTTACTCGCTCAATGGATTTCAATTCGCTCATGCATTCATCCTTTAATGGGTAAAGCGAATAAAAGAGTAATGTAAGAAATATATACGGAATATATAGGATGTTTCAGGTTGGATCAATAAAAGGGTCTTCTAAGAAATTGAATGTGAAAGAAAAAAGCTCTTATAAACATAGATCCGGAAACGCTTCGTTAAAAAGTTATGGCTAATAAACTCTCTGGGAATGATTAGTTGCCATCAAAGTTTAATAAGGACATTTTTATGTTTACATTTGCAATGCTTGCACTAAGAATGTAGTGCTTACGTAAAGACCATCGAAGGATTTTTTCAAGTTTCTACTTTTTTTTTCATCATTTTGAGTTTATTTCCCATGGAACGTCCTCTTATCAGAATTAAATGAAATTGTTGTAATTTAATTTGTTATTTAATTACCCGTTAGATATATTTTGTTACTTTTTTGTTGAAATGAATGAAGGATTTTAAAGTTATTTTTAAAAGTCATTAGAAAAACGTGATTTTCTTCAATTTTTTTATAACTTTTTAACGAAGCATTTCCGAACCTAAGTTTACAGGATCTCATTTATTCCACATTTAATTTCTATAAGACCCTGAAGTTTCATTAAGCTGATATGGAACTCCCTGTATACTCATCTTAGTAAAATGAAGAGAACGAGATATGGAATATATGTTTTGATAAATTTGCGATTGAATCCATATTTTTTGAATGTTAACAATTAAATATCTGCAGATAATAATACACAATCAATATATAGCACTTTTCATATCCCAAATGTTATCCCTAAGGTCATTCATTTTTTTATAAATTTATTTTTTTATAAATTTATTTTATTTTTAAAATTTATTCAATTTTTCAAAAATTAGTGTTTCAATTTTTTATTAAATAAAGTAAATTTAATTTAATTGTCCTAATAAAATATGATCTTAAATTTCAATTTTTTAGTTCCTAAACAAATAATTTAAAATTTATATAAAATTATATTAATATGGATATGCTAAATGATGACAATTTGAAATAAATTTTGTATAAGATTAACATATTTTTAATGATAGAATTAACTTGGAGAAGAAGTTATTGATAGTCATTCTCACTAGAATAAAATCAATATCTTTTTCTATAACAGATAAGTCTTGTCACTAATAATAGAGAATCTATTTATTGTATAAAATTAAAAATATGCCTTATGTTATTTTTACTCTTTTTTTTTATATAATTCAATTTGACTTCAATTAATGCAACAACAATATATTCAATTGACACATGTCTTAAATATTTAACACAGAAATTTTCACCGCCATATTTTTTCGCAAGAAAACATAAACTGTGTTCTTATAAAATATCGGAAAAATCATTATTCTCATAGACAAGTAATTTTGTTTACGTTGTATCTTTGTCCGAGGGTTAATTTCGCCTTTTCTATACATTTCGCCTTATTACGTTCAACGCGCTTCGCCCATAAGCGTAATAAGCAAATATCATTTCCGATCGACGGCTGCCTTAATAGATACGAAGCGACGGATTCGCCGGCGTTGCCGACTAATTAGATCGCAGCTCCTCCGATTCGTGTGTCTTCGCGAGAGAAGCGGATTACGCTCGCGGAGATAATAGCGATATTCGCAGCCTTGTGGCGAAGGGGTAGCTTCCCTCAGCTGTGTCGACGGGAACTCGGATCCCGCAACGCTACCTCAACCTCAGTCGACGAGTGTGCCCGCGAACTTCCGTAACTTCGTTCGCTATCGTGGCTAGAACGATATCGTTCTTGCGATTCGAGATAATAAATGGCTGATGCGACGCTCGGGATATTATTTCCAAACGCTATTGTAATTTTGGTAAGAAGGCTAGCATAGATTGGAGCTGATTGCTCCGAGGATCCGCTGCCCCAGACAAAAGAAATGACGCGCCACTTAAACCTTAACGTCAAAGGTACTCGTACGATTTGGATTTAATTCTTCGTACCTTTAGCTGCGCTGCGTATGTCATGTATATGTAATTGATCGGGAAGCAGCAGCGAAGTGAAGTATTAAATATATGAAGAGCTAGCAATTTTGCCTCCGGTGATCTTCTGCCAAGCAATCCGAGGGCATTCCGTATCGCGAACGTCCAAATAACAATCATAGCCGGGGTCGAGGAAACATTCAGAGATCTACTCGTTGAACGGACCCGTATCCCGTAAAACCTCTTGATAAAGAGAACGAAACGGGCGGGGGGGGAGGGGTGGGAGGGGGAGAGATCGGAGGACATTCCACGAAACATTTTTCGCTCGCCGTTTTCCGCGCGTAAGAGGATTAAATTAAAACGCTAACATCGAGAGAAATCGCTTTCATCTTTATGAGATTGCGCGGCGTGCGCTTTGCAAGCAAAGGGAAGGGCCCGCGGTGGGGAGGGGGAGGGGGAGGGGGAGGGGGAGGAGGGGCCGCTGGACGAAAGGGGAGAAGGGAAATGCAGGCGCGGACGCCGTCGTCGGAGGCGCACGTGGGTGAGGGGAGAGGGAGGGGGGGGGGAAATTGATCGATCGTATTATCTCGCTAAATCTGCGCGAGCAGAGGAGAGCCGATACGGCTCTCTTTCTGTGATTTCTGTCATGCAAAATGCAGTCATGAAGTCCCTTTTCCGTTCAATTGACTTCGTTAAGAAACTAAGAGAGAGAGAGAGAGAGAGAGAGAGAGAGGGACGCATTATTCGCGCTGACAGTTGATGACAGTTTATCGTATGTTCGATATCATTATTTTATTTTCTTTTATTTAATATTTTAATTTATATTATTCTATTTAATATTTTAATTTTTATTCTTTTATTTAATATTTTAATCGGTGAATTTTTATATTAGAGTTAAAATTTAAATTAAAGAAAATAATATCAATTAAAATATTAAATAAAATAATAAAAATTAAAATATTAAATAAAATAATAAAAATTAAATTATTAAATAGAATAATATAAATTCAAATATTAAATAAAAGGAAATAAAATAATAATAAAAAGATATTGTAACTTGTAACCAAAAAAAAAAGTGCCAAATTGGAGGTGAAAGTCCTAATGTAGAAATTTAGCGTCCGATTGAAGGAGATACGTACGATTAGCGGATTCTTTGGCGAAAGCCATCCCAGGAGTGACGGACGAACGCGCGCAAATAAACGCCGTAATTAACCGGCTTACAATTAGGCTTACGACGACAAACACGCGTGCAAACTGCGCAGTCCTGCCCGCGGTCGCGCGGTGAACCACCTGATGATTCGGCAAGATTTTCGCGGCTAATCGCGACATGGACGATTACATTCCGCGGCCGCTGTCACACTTCACTCTTTTCTCGTTCGCGTTATCCGGGAGGGGATGAAAGTTTATTTTAATATTTCGCTATAATATTTGGTATTTCCATCACTGTTGGTTTGATTTTTTTGCTCAGTTTCTTCGTTTATTTTTAAAAAATTTGATTCTTTTAATCTGCGCAGAGATCAATAAGAATTTTTCAAGTTAATTTTATCATTAAAAATATGTTACATAAAATTTCCTTTAAATTAAATAATAAATTTTAAAATTAAAATTACAAGTTAAAATTACTTAAAGTTTATATTCATCTTGTGTTGAAATATTAATACACTCACACACTGTCATCATTTAACATAGCCATATTAGATCAGCGCGAACATTTGTGGATTGTTTCGGACATGCGAGATGTGTTAAATTGAAGCCAAACTTTCCAATAGTGATTTAAATGTGATATAAATAAATATGTCAGGCGCACCAAAAAGGGAGAGCCAAACAATAGATACGGAGCTCTCTCTGCTCCGGGAAATTAAATTCCGCTAAAAGCTGGACAATAAGAAGCACATAAGTAAAATTCGAGTAACCACTCTTTTATTTCCTTTTTCCTTCATCGAACAGTGGATTTATATGAAAATGAGAAGCGCGCAATTCATTAGACAAAAGATCAATCGTTGGGAGAAACGAATAGAGAGAGACAGAGAGAAAGAGAGAAAGAGAGAGAGAGAGAGAGAGAGAGAGAGAGAGGAGAGAGTTTGGGGAGCGTCTTTTAAAAATCGATTCCCGTCTTCGCCGTGGCGGGGGGGGGGGGAGAGGAGGAGGAAGGCGCGTTTTCTTCTCATTTGCGTAAAGTGCTTTCCGCGAGCGTGTCCGGCGCATAATACATCGCGAGAAGCGATCCCGGTGGCGTCGTTCACAATAATTTATTGCAAGGTTCTCGGCATAAACTGGTGTTTGCGGAAACGCGACGGTTTCGGTGCGGGAACTGCCCGCGGATAGCCCGTATTACGTATGGATGCAGCAAGATCTCTGGAATCCCGAAAATCAACGCTGTATAGATGCATACAACAGATTAGGAAGCGATTTTAACGACATAAGTTTTCGAATAATTATCTAGATAGATCTTATCTTATCTGGGATTCGTCCTATTCAAGTGCATCATTTATAAAACGTTTCATAAATTTTTAATTAATAATTAATTAATTATTCTCTTTTTTTTTTTTGTAGTAAGCATCCGTTTTCCTTTTTGTTATAAAATATTATATAATAAATAATCATGAATAATATAATAATTATATAATTAATAATTAATTAATTATTAATTATATAATTATTATATTATTCATGATTATTAATTAATTAATTAATTATTAATTATATAATTATTATATTATTCATAATTATTTATTATATAATATTTTATAACGAAAAAGAAAACGGGTGCTTACTAAAAAGAAAAAAAAATATATATATATAGATACAGAAAATATGATCCTCTCAAGAGCTCCATCGAAAATATTGAACCTATTCTAAACAATTATTATGAATTCTTATATAAGCATAAAGTTGATATACAGAGTGTCCTGATAATATATGACACACCGGAAGAGGTGTGTCAAAAAATTTGATCCAATTAACCTTCACACTTCGGATGCGCCAAGAATTAGCGGACACCCTGTGTGCACCATTTCTTGAGAGACGATTAAAAATGTGGAACGTAGAGATTAGAAAATAAAGAGATTGATGCGCGCTGGCAATTTAGCATATTTAGCGTATTCTATCGCATTTTTTGACTTGACTTATCAAACGTTACGAAAGAAGCCCCGACGGATTCTCCGGCTGATTGATGACTGCGCGCTGACGCATTGGAAACTCTCCGCGAAAGAATCCGAATTATCGAAGGAGAAAAAATGAAAATAAAAATTAAAAATAAAAATTTGCGCGGAAGATTTGCGAGGAAAGGATCCGCTTTTACACGCACGCTCCGGTCGCGTTCGGACGTTTAAGAAGGTCGGGTAGGAATTAATGTAACACCCCGTGAGTGCGATATCGTTCGATCGGCTATGTAACTGGCGGTAAAGAGAATTGCGTTGATAAAGAGAAATTGCGAAAGAGACGCGGCAGCGATAAAACGCGCTGACAGATGCACGCTAAACGTCATCAATTAGGCCGTTAATATTGTTAAGCGAAAAACATGATGTAAAAGCAACGGAGATATTTTCTCGTATCTCGCGATATCCGTCGGACATCGTGAAATAATTAATTGCAGTAGGACGAGGTTTTGATTATCGCTGAAAGAAAAAAAAAAAAAAATAAGAATATCTTTCTTAATAAATAAAATAATTTATTCTTATGCCCCGGGCTTTCGGATCGCGTGACGTATAAAGGACGATTGATGTTTAATGCGCGCTGACATAAGCGGCAATTGTTGCATTAACACGTGAAAGGGATCGAACGGGATCGAAAATCTATCTTAATTAGGATCGACTCGTAATCATCAGCTGGCGGCAGGATAACGTCGTTAACCGCTCATCGATGTAATTCCCACGAGGAACAAATTTTTCTCGCGAAAACAATTTTGACATTTTCGCTTCGCCTCAATATTCTCGTCGGACAACCCGAAATACGTGCAGGATATTTTATCACATTTTTTTTTTTTTTTATATATATATATATATATATATAGGAAAACCACTGAAACGTGCAAACATTCGCGCAAACGCCGAGAGCGCGCGACGAAATCCGGATGCCGGCTGTTCGCGCAACCGCGATAATCATATGTTCCGGATATACATCTGTCATCCCCGCTCCTAATCGGCAAGAACGCCTCACTAAATACGGTTTAAACCTCGGTCGCCAGTTGCCCTACTGGCCGCGCGCGAAATTTGCATTTAATGACACGGTGCCGGACGCTCAGAGGCAAAGTGGGCGAGGTATTTCGTCGAACAGGGTGCGATGGTAATTTCGTGCCTTTATAGGTAACGGTTAAGAGAGACGGGGACACGCGCGCGGGGAAAATTAATTCGAATGATTAATATAAAAATTAGCGTACGGTCGAAGGAAACGAAAAAAATAAAAAAAAAATAAAAAAAAAGGAGGAAAAGAATTTTCCTTCTTGCCACAGCGGCGACCTTCTCGGGGGCGTTCTTTTCTTTTCTCAAGACAACCGCGCGCACGAAGATCGCCGCGTTGGAGGGGAAAAGTCGATAAAAATACCATTAAGATTGCTCGGCGAATATTCCGCCGGCATTATTGCGCAATTTGCTCGAATTACGCGAATCAGCCGACATCTTTCTTCTGCCCTAACTACGCGAAATGGCTCACCTCGTCCCACGGGGCACGGGGAACGAATGTCATTTAACGTCTCGCACGAAATTAAAACGGGGGAAACTTAAACTGCCAATTAAGCGACGCTTCGCGCGATAACGCGCGAGCTAACGAATTTATTAATTATTAGCGGCACTGAGAACGAACGAACGAATTCGCCGAATCCGTTGCTTTTCCCGAGCGAGAGAGAGAGAGAGAGAGAGAGAGAGAGAGAGAGAGAGAGAGAGAATTCCGGGACCGATAAACCTGCCAACATTTCGCTCCGCTTCCCATCTTGGTTCATAAATCGGCCCGATTATCGCGCGGATACGTTGTCAGCGAACGTTCTCGCCGGAAAAGGGGGCAAAAAGAAAAAAAAGAAAAAAAAAAGAAAGAAAAAAAAAAAACTACGCACGAGAGACGATCGTGGTGTGCACGAAAATCGTTTTGAAAAGAAAGAGAGAGAGAAAGAAAAAAAAGGGATCACCCGCGGAATTTAACGCGTACCGTCTATCGAGGTCGAGCCGAAGCCCCCCTTTCTCCTCCTCCTCCTCCTCCTCCTCCTCCCCCCCTCCCCGTCCCCCGCTCGGTGGAAAGGAAACCTTACGTTGCGTTTTTTTTTTCGTACAGCCGCAAATTACGAGGGGATGTATCCTTAACTCAATAAGTATACACTTATGTACCTTTACGTGGGACGCGAGTGCAGCCCTTCCCCCCCCCCCCTCCCCCCCGCCCTCCACCCCGGCATCGCCGTTCGTTGCACGCGATATCATTATTTGTTTACCGCATGACGGACGGTTCTGGAGGAGAAAAGATTGAGCGGGAAACGAGGTCATTTCTTTATATATAATGTAATATAAATTGCTCGCGGACAATTTGCCGTTACGGGAGGACGACGGGAGAAGAGCGGAGAGCTCTTCGTGCATATAATAATTTAATGCGAATGCGCCCAAGATTTGGCAAAATCTCTTCCGGCGCTCTCGTCACGGGGGCGAGAGGTCGGCGGGGGAGGAGGAGAGGGAGGAGGGGAGGGGTGGAAGGTGAATCTCGCGCGGCGACGACAACACTGAAAAATTCATACGCTCCCGAAGAAGAATATAGGGGGTGGGAGGGGGGGGAGGGGTGGGACGGGGATTGCGAATGGATAAGGCGAGGACCTGACACGCACATGACGACTAACGCTTGCATACGCGGTGGTCGGACGTTAAATCGATACAACACCGCCGGGCGGTCCCGTGCCCGGTGGATCCTCCGGGAATTTCATATGTGACGTTACCGCGCGCGCGAAAGGAGTTTCCGTCTACTCCAAGGTGTCAAGTGTCGATATTTCATCGGAGCAGCGGCATCGATACTTTACTATACGTGTGCGTATCCTCCGTGTGGGTGGGGAAGCGGGCTGGGGTTCTCGCGAAAATTCTCCCGGGCCGGATAGCCGAATGGATGCGTCTCGGTTTTGAAATGTGCGCCAAAAATAGTTTGCATCATAAAAAATTGCAACGGAAGCGAAGTATCAATAATTATCGGAACAGTCGTCTAACTTGTGCATTTTTTTTTTTTTTTTTTTTTTTTTTTTTTTCCCAAGAGTGCATTTTCTCTCGGTGTATGTATTAGGCCATGACCTGACAACTAACAATAAAAATTTTAATTGGTTATTGCAATTGACAATTAAATTAGTTGCGAATGTGTATTCGTTTTGCGTGAGTATAATTAATTAATTGTTAATTATCCTTACAATTAAAACTAATTATTTAACTTATTAATTTTAATTGTCAGTACAATTGATTTTTATTGCGATGATGATTTAATATATTATTATTTTAATTAGTTTAAAAACTAGATATTACTGGTTGTTTATATGTCTTTGCGAGAATTTTTTTTTTTTTTTAATAGAATAAGACTGCAAACGAGGAAAGCGAGTAGTTAAAATATTAATTGAAACAAAGTTTAATTGTAACTAACTTTAGTTGCAATCTGTAATTAAAAGATTAGTTGCAATTAAATTTAATTGCAATTGAAATGGCACGATTAAATATTTAATCAATTGATTAAGTGATTAAAGATTTAATTGACTGATGCCCGATGCTACGATGTATCGTATGAGGAAAAAATTTTATTGCGAATATTTTTATTTATTGCACAGAATATGTTTCAATTAGCATTATATAATATTCATTTCAATTTAACATTGTATCATTTCAAATTAATGCAATATAATATTTTATTATATTCATTATAAATTTTATATTTTTTAGCTTTTTTTTTTATTTTAATGAAAATTGCAATTAAAAATAAACGCCATTTAAATATTACATAAAACACTACTTTATCATAAATATTTATTATAAATTCTAATTTTTCTGTTTCAACGATATAAAATCACAATAAAAAATAAGCGCGATTGGAATATTATCATATCACGTTATTATAAATATTTATTATAAATTTTACATTTCTTTTTCTTTAATCCTTCATTTCGACGACACAAAATTACAATGAAAAATAAATGAATATACGCGAATGAAACAACGGCGATGCGCGTAATTAAAATCGCATTAGTTCGACGCGCGATCCGCACGAATTAAGATTCGTCGCCGAGACCAAGAGAGGGTCGGATCATCTGCCTCTCCATTAAAGCGATCGAGGGAAAACCGCGCGTAGAAACGCGGTCCCGGCGCACTCGCGGACGATTTTCCCTGACATACTCCGGCAGAAAGTCGCAGGACGCGGCAGGCAGATCTCTCCTTCTCTCTCTCTCTCTCTCTCGCGCGCGAGAGAGGGCACCGTACGACTTTATTACGCCGGCTAGGTCGATTTACGAGTTACTCGAATCCAGGTATTCTCCTTTGCGAGCGAGAAGGAAGACAGGGGTGGTAGTCGCATGGAGTCGCGACGCGAGGGGGAAAAGGGTGGAGGGGGCGGGGGAGGGAGGACGTTGGGCGATAAATTTTTTTCGACAATAATGGGGCTCTGCGTGGTAGAGCGGCAGTGACGGGCGCCGATATCGGGGGCTAGGATTTCCGTGTCTACTCGAGAGACGAGGTAAGACCACCGAGGAAGGTCTCGGCGAGAAAAAAAGAAAAAAAAAAAAAAAAAAAGGACGAGAAAACCCGGGAAAGGAATCGGACAAAGTGGGATCCAGAATGCCGTTATCGGCGAGAAATTTTCGGCGGCGTTTGCGATTACTCGACGCTTGCGAATGGACGATGCCAGAGGACTCTGAGAAGAGAGAGAGAGAGAGAGAGAGAGAGAGTGAGTGCCTCGTTTACGACCGGAATAGATCGCGTCTAAAATTATTTCTCTAGCTTCCAGAGAAGGAGAGAGAAGGAGAGAGAGAGAGAGAGAGGGGGGGGGGGGAAGCTTCCTCTTGAGCGCATTCTGTCCTCGTCCCTCTCCCCATATATATTCGCCGCACCGATTCGTCGGCATTCTGGCGGCGCCTTGAGTCTAATGCCGGTCTTTCGTTCTAATACCTCGTTCGTGTCTATAAAGTAAAACCCCCTCTCATAAAGCATCGAGCATCGGTGGAGGGAGGCGTGAAGGATCCCTGCGGTTTCCGCGGTGAATGAGAGCGGTCGAGGATCTTTAAAGTTTTACTCGTCGAAGGGGAGACCCCTCGGGTAATCCGTTTCACTCATTTTGTATGCACTTGGGTGTCTCTGGGCCGATAGTGCTTCGAAGCTGCGAAACGACGGAGGGAATTGGAAAGAAATGGGAAGGGGGTAGTGAAGAGTTTACGTTACGAGGGGCGAAAATAGATTGTCGAGTGATTTTTCAAGCGATTACGGTGGAGGCGAGTAAACGTTACTTAAACGACTAGGCGATACTTAAAGCGGGAATCAGAGCTGTTATAAATAATTTGTGAGGTGGGGAGTGGATGTGGAGGAAATAAAAAAAAAAAAAAAAAAAAAAAACAATATAAAGTCGAAAGGAGCGTGTGCGATGTATTCGTACACGGTGTTTTAACTAGCGAGAGAACGAACTCGTCTGACTCGCGGAAGGCTTTTTAAATTCGGGTCTCGCCTCTGATAGAGGATCCCCCGAGTGGCCATTTCTCACGGGCCAAACAGAGTCGTTTAATTCTCGAAACGAGAGAAACGAGAGATCCGCACCACTGCTTTTTATGATTCAGTACTGGTGGAGCATCCTCCTCGAATTCTTCTTAGATACGTACGGTGAGAGATCGGCGAAAAGTGTGCGAAAATTGCTGCGCGGATTTTTCACGAAATTTTCACCGACGACGACGAAATATTTTCGCGGCTCCTTCATATTCCGGTCTCGTTTTGCGCCCGGTTCGCAAATTCGCGTCCCTCTCTCTCCTTAATCCCGGTTGGGGAGAGGGGTGGGGGGGGGGTATTTCAGTGTCGTCCAAAGACGATACATACCCAACGAATCTCGTTAACGGAGTTCGAGGTGAAGGAGGAAGAGGAGGCAGGCACAAAGGGGTGGCGGCTAGGGTGGTGGAAAGGCGCGGGGGCGTCCAGCAATGCAGGATGATCGCGATGAATTTTACAGAGCCCTCTGCTCGTCGGAGACGCTGCGCTCCGGCAAGAGGGGCTTCTTCCACGATTTCAGCGAGTCCGTGATGCGGCTCGCGGGCGCGACCTGGACGACCGAGGTGTTCGGCCGAGTCGAGGACGACGCGGGTCGGGTGAGGGCGATCTTCGCCGACCCGACGATACGGGACGTCGTGATGGACACGCTCGCGAGGGTGAAGCCACTTTACAGGGACAAGGACGCCGACATTTCTAAACGCAGGCGACTCGAGGGACACCAGCTCGCCGCCGTCGGCCAATACGACAAGGCTCTCCTGCTGTTCAGTCAAGCTGTTCTGCGTGCGCCTCAACCAGGTCGCTTACGAATCGCTAGTGGAACGCCAATTATCCGAGTAGCGATCCTCTCCTATGATCGACATCCGGACGTGAACATCAGAATTAGTTTTTTTTTTTTTTTTTAATTATAATTATATACACATGCGCGAGGTTTTTCTAAATAAGTGCAAGAAAATTGTATATCTCTCCCTAAGAAATTAGCTCCTTTTTATCTCCTAAAATTTTTGGCATTTATTTAGAAACTGTATATATATGTGTATGTAGGATATTCAGATCAATGAAAAACTTCAGGGTCTTATAGGATATTGAATTTTGAATCAGAAAGTTCCTATAAATATAGGCCTGGAAGCGCTTTATTAGAAAGTTGTAGCTAATAAATTTCGAAAAATTACGTTTTTTTTTTTATTTTTAAAAATAACTTCGAAACTCCTCGATTATTTGAAAAAAGTAACAAAATAAATCTGACGGGTAATTAAATAACAAATTAAATCACACCAATCTCTTTTAATTCTGATAAGGCATTCAACAGAAAATAAGCGAAAAACATAAAAATGTTTTTGTAAAATTTCGACCATAACTAATTGCTTACAGGGAGTTTATTAGCTACAACTTTTTATCACAGCTATGTTTAAACTTTAAACTTCAAATTCAATTTCTTATAAGATCTTGAAGTTTCATTGACATGATTTCAAAGACCCTGCATTTTTATTATAAGATTCAATACTTTGTTCGCATTTTTTTTTTTTTTTTTTTTTTAAGATTTTACGTGAATAACATATTTTATTACTCGGAATAATTGGCGTCTTACTGTATGGATTATAAATAATTATTCGGACGAATCATTCGCGGACGATTAGCGAATCTATACATATTCTTGTATGAAATAATACAATTATATTATCTCGCTAATTAGAACGCAATGCGTTTAATTATTACGTACAACTATTATTTATTACAATATAACATGATATATAAATACTATATACATTTATACTTGATTTAATTGTTAATTGCTTAATTTAATTATTAACTGTTATTAATTGATTTAAATATATTAAAGCAACGATATTTAATGGCGTATTTACGTTCTTAATCTTTTTTTCTAAAATTAAAATTTCTATAAATTAACACAGACTTCTAAAATATACGTTTGGCGAGTCGATCGTAGGCATTGCGCCAGATGCACAACTAGAATAAATAGTTCGCTCAAGTTCTGCTTCTGTTCTCGCGACCTGCCAACGTGCATCAATCGGTCCAAAGACTTCCGCATTTTCATGGCTTCTCATTGGCTTTGTGTCGATAAATTGTTCGCTCGACGGTAATCGAGGTACAAAGAAAGAGAGAGAGAGAGAGAGAGGCAGGATAGCGATATTTTGCCAAATAACACGATACCGACGACGTATGTTTCAGATAAGAGCAAGACGGTCGATCAGGACATGTCGTTGCCCCTGGCACTCTTGGGGAGGGCCGAGATCTTTATGGCACTCAAGGAATACCATTTCGCGTTGGAGGATCTGCGACTGGCCGCCGAGTACGACTTGCCGGATAAATCGATGTAAGTGTTCGCATCTCAATTCATGAAAGCTCGATTTTCAGTGCGGAAAACTAATCCATCTGTGCATGGTAATAAAACAAAGGAAATGTTGCAGCATGTTTTGAAGGAAAAAAAAAAAATTATTTAAAAAAATGTATTTAACCGAGTGTTTATTATCTGGAAAAATATGGAAAACCTGGAATATTGTCAGGGATTTCTTTTGTATTCTGGAAAGATCAGGAATTTTCTATTGAGAATGGGATTTGATTGGGATTTGGGAAATTTTTTTTAAATAATTCTTTTTCGATAATTTTATTCTTATGTTATAGGTAACTATGTATTTAAAATATATTATGAATATATATCTATCTCTCTGTTTATATACTCAATCTACAAATTTTAATATCTACAAAATATTAAATATGCAATAAATACGTTTTATGTAAATTTTAGTGAGAAAAAAATTTTAATGCTACGCAAGTGAAAGATATTTATTTTACGAAAGCTATTCAATATCTTTCTCAGTACATTTGCAAATCTGACATTTAAAACTTAAATAACTTCGTGCTTTTTTTTTTCCTTCCCGTAAAAATAAGAAACTTTAAAAAACGCGTATAATAAAAAGAACTTACTTTAAAATTAATCAAAAAGGTCTTCAAGATATTCTCTTTGACTGAAATTTTGAACGAAAATATTTGGCAGAGATCAAGGAATTTTCAGGGAATTTATTTACAAAATTTGAGTGGAGACATCCTCGTTCAAGAAATTCGATTCCAAACTATATCTGCGCATTTTTTAGACTGACAATGAAGTTACAAACCCTTGGTTCCTCCCTAAGGAACTACGCTAATTCTCGAAGCCGGCTTCTGCGACTGTGCATCGAATTTCACGAACGCACCGCGATTATTATTATTATTATTTTTTTTTTTTCATACGGGGATTTACGATACGAGCTCTTTCGTTTTCGCGGCCGCCGCTTCCGGCTGTTATCTATAATTTTCGCGCGCTCGCGAGAGCGAATTTTCCGCATACATTCGATGAATTTAATCGCGGATGTGCATGAGCCCGGGCGCACGCCCGTCCGGGACCACCGGCAGCTTCGAGCCTCGATATAATATAGCGGGGAGAGGGAAGGGGGAGAGCTAAAGGGGCAAAGAGGGGGATATACGCGCGCGTATACTTCCTAAAATATTCAGAAGGGATGGGCACTTACCGGGACGTCGACGGCGAACGAAACTGAACTCCGGTTTTAGTCTATCGTCTCTCTCTCTCTCTCTCTCTCTCTCTCTCCCTCTCTCTCCCTCCCCCTCTCTCTCTCTCTCTCTTTCTCTCTGCGGTAACCAGCCGCTAGGGTTAACCTCGTGAAACCAGTAGCCGTACATGGCTACATGAGCGTTCCTTTGAGTAGATGAACAATAAACATTTAATGCGGCGCTTTTGAGGTCGAGCTGCTCGACCGATACCGGGCGGAGATTAAGCGTCGCGAGTGAGATTTAAATGTTTAAGCGTCCATTAAACTTTACGCAAAAGGCGAGTTACTAAAAATTAGCGAAGAAAGATTTTTTTCAAGTTATGCTCGTTCTGATATACTGATAGACCTGATAAGAAGACAATCGAAATTTTCGGAAGTCATTCGAAACGAATTTACAAGAATCGTAAGACTCGATGTCACTTGATGTTGATACGTACATTAATCTCCCATATGTTAACAAACTACTTGAATTTGTAAAAATGACAAATGATCATAGGCATTAGAGTTGTTCGATATTTACTTTGGTAAGACTACAAAATGGGACGTCCATTTTCAATGACTTTGACCTTGACATATGTCCTTGTCAAGGTCACGATCCTGAGGAATATCCAAAAGATTTCAGCTGTCGCTTATTATTTACCTAAAAAGTTATTGACAATCAAATTGTGCGAAAAAAAAGATTTAAATGCGATAATCTGTATTTTAACATTTGTTACGCGAGGAACATTGCATCTTAACCACGAAAATTCCTATGGTGAGGAGGAGAAGAAACTTGAACAAATCTTGTTGATTGCGTCATTTCTTTTGGTGAAACAAGATGAAATTGAGAAATATTTTGAGTAACATTAATGTTGGCAATCTTTTAACTCGCTCTCATGTTGTTTCTCGAATCGGAAAAAGATACGAATCAGCTGATTAGCTGTCACGTACTAAATATTTGCGACACTCCATACGTGACGCGCGTACTGTTGCGAGTTGAGCCGCCATTATACACCAGAGGAAAATATCATAAAATTCCCCACGGCCAAATAATAATGAGGGTAATTTTCTCTACTTTCGGCGAAAATCAGCGGGAATAATATCTGCTAATAACTATGAAAAAGAATGAAAAAGGAGAAAGTTTATTATATTTCTTAAATAATTTAACAAAAAGTTTATACCGAAGAAATTTTTTTTTTTCAATTTTTGGAGTTTATTTACATTTTAATTTTATATCTTTTAATAAAAATCTTCAAAAGTTTAAACAACAGAAGAATAGAATTTCATTAAATTTCGGAATCGGGTACTATTAAAGGACAGCTTAAAGTTACAAATATTATTAGGGACTTAAATATTATTTAGGAAAAGGAGAAATTTTTGATTAAACAGAATATTAAAATGATAGATATGAATATTGCAAAATCTCCGAAAGGTTCTTTAAGACTTGAAAAGAAGTTTTGAATTTTTCATGCATTGCCTCTGCATGATCACATTATGATTCTTGCTGCTATTTCTTGATACTATTTGGTGGAATTTCCGAAATTTCAGTTTTGCTTTAATGATATGCATTCCCCGGCTTATCGATACAGACAAGCATAGTTATCATTGCGTCATTCACGCAGACACGGGTAAACCGCGCTCATCACCTGGTCAATGGATGTTATGGAGAATCGATAATATAAACAATATGCAAGAGCCGAGAGCGAGAGAGCGAGAGCGAGCGGAGTAGCTGTTCTGTCAATTAAAATCGCTGAAACTGAATTAATGACGGATAAATGCAGACATGACGGATTACGCGGAATGAATTTTACCATTCGGTATCCGTCCCGTATTATGTGTTTTGCTACTATATGAAGGAACGTTCTAATTATAATTACTACAATTATCGGCGGATACTCGGAATTCTCAAACGCGCGGATGAATCATTAGAAAGGAATGCACATTTCGATATTATCGGAACATTTTTGCCGATTATGTTCAATTGCGCGTTTTTTTAAAAAAAAATATATATATACCTATATGTGTATATATTATAATATAAATTTATTTATATTAATTTTTGTTAACAATTTATTGTATATTTTATATTAATTTATATTAATTTACTTTAATATATTATAATTATTTATTATAATAAATTTATATATATATACATATATATATATATATATATATATTTATATTAATTTATTTATATATAAATGATAAAAATATATATAAATTAAAAATTTAAATGAATAAAAAATGTGACAGATGGAGAGAAAACGCATATAATACACTCGTATGTAACAACGGAAATGATGGGGTTATTCTCACAGAGATTGTCTGGTTGTGAAACGATGTGTTCTCTCTCTTCTCTCTCTCGCTCTTTCTCTGCCGCAAAATATGCGGATTTTTACGCGAATCGCTCCCGTAAACAAAATAAATGATATTTTACGAAGGGAGGGGACGGTGCCGCATCGCTCGGTTACATGGCAAAATAATGTTTGCAGGGATGACACGTCGGTGAAGCACGAAGCACGTTTGCTTTATCACGAGATAATAGTCATTGCGTTTTATGCGAGTGTAATTGCGAGGGGGAATATTTCACGAGAACAAAGGGAAAGAGCGAAGGCAGAGGATTCCACGGACCCGTATCAAATATCATTTTATAGCCATTTTTATGCCCCGCTCGTTTTTATCCGAATGTCATAGTTAAGAGCCGCAAGAAAGAGAGTTGAAAGTTTAAGCGGAAAGGGGAAAACTCTCTTCTGGACGAAATGCGCCGCAAAATTTGAATTTAAATCGAGCAAAATGCGTAAGATAATGTTTTCTCTCTCGTCAAAGAGAGATACAAAGATACTCAACGGTGTAATACATCTTTAACTTTTTCAAAAGTATTGTTGTAATTATTTACAATAAAAATGTATAAGTAAATTGAAAGAAATTAAGTTGATACGATCGAATTTGGCGCGATTTTTGAAACCATAGTAAAATAGGGGAAAAGACGCGATCGTTGTTGCAAAAATAGCCGAAGAAAAATTCCTAGATTTCTCCTTTCGCGTTTTTCACACTCAACGGTTGAAAAATCTGCCGGACGGAAGTCGAAGGTAGAAGAGAAGAATAGAGATTGACCAGATACGAGATCGAGCCATCAGTTGGAGATGGAAGCCTCCCCTCCACCTCTCCTTCCCCGCTTTCCCCTTCGAGCTTTCTCGTCGCGCGCGGAATTAGATCGGCCCTCCCTTCCCCCCTTCCCCCCCCCGATCTCCTCGCGGAGGCAATCCGCGACTGGATAAATCGTGGATACGAGTCGCAATGAAGCTGGGGTTTTTCCTCGGGATTCCTGACCGGACCCGAGTTCTCTCGCTCGGAGAAAAAGAGGCAGATGTTGAACACGACCAGGGGGAGGAGGTGAGGAGAGGAAGGCGAGAACACGAGCGGAGCAAGGAAATCTCGTACGTTCGCCCGTCACTTCGGCAAGAAGAATTGCTCCTCGAGCTCCGGTCTGCGGCACGGTTCCTGCAAGGGTTTTGATCCAGATTACGGCAGTGTTCGGGGGACAAGCGACACGGTGGGCGACACGACGCGATTATCGGGATAAACATACACGTGGGAAAATCTGGAGGAATATTTTACATCCGCGAAATTTTGGCCGTCGTTTTGGTTACAATAGTAGGGAAAAATTGTCAAAATTTAAAAAGGAAAATATATATTTTTTACGTTTATATTGTTTGAAAAATCAAATAAATAAATCTGTCTTATAAAAAGAATTAATTTTTTCATTAAATAATGATTTTTAACATTTTTAACTTCTTAAGAGAAAATAGTCGTAATTAATATATTTCCTAATTTATGACAAAAACTTTTGATTGTGAATATTCCCTGAAATCAACTGCAAGAAATAAAAAAAAATTTTTTTAAAAACATAATTTGCAAAAAGAGAAACAGATAATATTTTTTTTACAATTCTTAATCAATAACTTTTAAATGAGTAAGTGGATCTAAATCAAGTTTTGCACAAATATTTATTAGAGTTTCCTTAATATATGCGAAAATCTTTATTTTGTTGATAATATTTTTTTCTTGTCAATAAACAATATTCAATTTTCTATAAAAGTCAATACAAATTTTAAATCTAATAATTTCCAAATTGTTAAGAGAATTGTGCTCAGGTTTTGCGGAAAAAAATAGTAAAACAGTGTACGAAATTTTTATGCTTTTGTCAATGTTTATGACATAAGACACAGATCCTTAAGTATTTATTATCGTGTAATCTTAGTTGATTTTCAACTTGGAAAATAAGATGATACATTAAAAAACAAAATCTTTTATATAAAAAAAATCCAAAGATTAATGTAAAAGGACTCCGTTTAAAAAAAATTCTTTCTGTGTAATTTAATTTAATTTTACTAAATTATTTTAAAAAAATATAATAAACTTTCTTCTTTCTCATTCTTTTTTTTTTATGTTTAGCTGTTAGCAAATATTATTAATCTTGCTGTATTTTTTTTACTTGTTTAGAATAAAATATTTGTATTATAGGAGATGAATTATAAGAAAATCACTAAGAATTTTTTTATATCCCAATATATTCATTTTTATTGCTAATAGATATTCCTACAAGATTAATCTATGTGCAATTATTCTAATGTATATGCAATTGTTATAGATATTGCCAAATAGATAATCAGGAATGTCAGTATTTTAACAAGTCTCTTGACCTTTTTTTTCGTAAATTATATAAATTAAAAGTTCCTCCTCCCTTGTTTTATTATTCCTTCAATAGACGAGAGAAACGCCTTGCGCTTTGAACGCGGACAATGCAGAAAAGAGATTTAATTATCGAAATAAAGAGAGAGCGGATGGAGGGAGAGATGACGAAAAGCTTCGTAGAACGCTTTTCGTGCTCGAGATGACGGAAAAATTCTCGTCGTTACGAGGGATACAATTTATTAAGCGGGCAGCTAAAAACACATTAGATTTATTGCTCGGAGATTTTGCGGAAATAAAATAACGCGCGTACGCAGCGTCGCAGACTAGATCCAAGATAGTCGCGCTGAATTAATGCTACAAGGGTGGAACTCGGCTCACCCCGCTCCCTCCCCCCCCCCCGCCGCTCCACCCTCAAACCTCGGCTAACCTTTAATCCCGCCGCGAAAGCTTTAAATCCGTTAAATGTCTCAAACTTGCGAATCACGAACCTCTGTCGCGGAGTGGTCGACCGACGGCGGCGATTTTTATTAATTTAAAACTTTAAAAAAAAAAAAAAAAAAAAAAATATGATTTTTAAAATTATGATGAATTAAATATGTTAATTCATATCAAAAGGATATAAACACATAAATATTGAACTGAGCGCATCAGTGGAGGGAAAAATCGATTATCTACCGGGCATAGCAAAACATTTTCTCCAAAATCTATCTCGACAAGAAGATCCCCACGTGGCAAGGTGACGCGACGCATTTCCGGGCAAAAAGCGGAAGCTCTATGGGCGTCGGCGCAATCTCGCGGGAGTGGATTACCCGTCGATGCGAACTCGAGCGTATAGAGAGAGAGAGAGAGAGAGAGAGAGAAGGAGAGAGATCGAGAGCACCTTTGGCCAGGCTAATTAATGAAGTAATCGACGTAACCCCGTCTGGATTCTCCTGCTTCGCTCAGTCACGGCTGTGAAGTGGTCTCGTTTCGACGTCGCCGACGCGGCTAGACTACCGTCTAGCATCGCCGTGTGCATCCCAATGACTCGACATTATGTCCGTTGATCAGACAAGCCCTCCGCAATTAACAAGTTCGCGGCGGCGCCGGTTCGGTTTCCACCCCAAATCCACAGGATATCGCGGAAAATAATGTGAATACGTGAGAGGTATCTCGATAACTCTGTAGAGTCGCGGTGAGGAGGAAAGAGGGGAGTGAGAAGAGGGAGAATTTGGAAAAGTTTTTGCTAAAGGAAAAACAAAAACGCAAGCGGGATGCCTACGCCTTGGGAAAACGTGGGAAAGTTGGAATTTTTAGGGATTTTTTTTTTTTGTATCTGGAGATATTGGGAAATCCTTATGTAATTTTATCAGGACTTGGGGAATTTTTTTTTTAAATTCTTTGATCACTTTGCTGTTGTAAGTCGGCAAGTTCAGGTGAATTATGTGCTCAAAATATATTATAAATATATATCTATCTCTCTGTTTATATATATTCAATATTTGATAACAAATTATTGAATATATGCAGTGCACATATTTTATTGTAATTTTTAATTATTAGAATTCAGCAGGATAAGTTTATTTTTATTTATTTATTTTTTTTTTTAATAAAATTTAAGTTAAATTTAAAGTTAATGTCCGAAAAATTAACTAAGTTTACATTAAAAGTTACTTAAACGAAAATAAACTGAGTTAAAGAATTATTAACTTATTAAAAAGTTAAAAGTTAATTATGCAAAACTATATGTTTTTTGCATACTTAATCTTTTAATTACACATTTAAAATTAAACTTTTTAAAAATTAACGTAATAAATAATAAAAAGATATATACTAAGCCACTTGCACTGAACATACGCTCTATGCGTGCCAAGGAAGGTATTGCATTATATGAACGCATACTTTACTTAATCGTACTGAATACTGTTTTATGTTTTTGTAATTATTAGTAAATAGATAATTTTTGACTATCAAAAATATAAAATTTTAACTCGTATAAAAAAAAGTTAACAAGTTAAAATTAATACATTTAAAAGTAACCAGTTTAGGTTAAAAGTTAACACGTTTCAAATTAACTAAGCAAAAGTTAAAAGTTATGAACTTTTCAACTTTTTAACTCAACTTTCAATTTTTTAACTAGTTACTAGCCAACCCTGGAATTGAACTGGGAAAGCGTACAATAAAAACACTTATTTTAGAAAGTACACCAAAAAGATCTTTAAAATAGTCTCTTTTTTTTTTAATTTTGAGCAAAAATACTTGGAGGATCAAGGAAATTTCAAAAAAATTTCAAAAATTTTAGAAATTTTTTAAAAATTTGAGTAGACACCTTAATAAGATTTCTTCGAGTTTCTTTACTACCACAGCTGTTGTATCGAGCTGCTCTTTCGAGAGATCGGTGCCATGAGTCTTGTCACATGGCACGTGACATTTCGCGGGTCTCTTCGCGCGCGAGTGGCCGCCCCTCGTTTTCGCGCCCATTGTTTGCGGCATTAGTATTGTTATATTAATTGCTATAGCGGAGGGGATTACGCTCGTGTATCGTGCATTCGATGCGAATATAATAAAATGGGAATCGGTTGGCCGATATATCATCCGCGTAACGAAGAATAATTGGATACGTTGTAATTAATGGCGCGCGCGCGCGCGCTTTTCGCAGGTCTTCGTATCGCGGCGAGGGGGAAAGAGCGAGAAGGGGAGAGGGGAATGGTAGATACGCTGCGAAAAGCGGGAGAAAATCCGGCCCACCCTCATCCATGTAGCCGGACCGCAGAGAAAATAGCTGCCGGATCGACCATATTTCTATCCGAGCGTAACGCTGGAAAGAGAAACGTCGCATGCTACTGTACAAACGCTACCTGGCCCCGGGCTAGATTATTTTTGCGGACTACGTTTCGACATTGATACCGACATCGAGCGATCCGATGCAAATAATGTTCTCTGAGAATCGTTCTGTGTCGAACAGGCGATTTGTACAAATGTACCGGGAAATCGATTGAGCGATATTATTTAACGTCGACAGAGAGAGAGAGAGAGAGAGAGAGAGAGAGAGAGAGAGAGAGAGAGAGAGAGAGAGAGAGAGAGAATAGACGTGTCCACTTGATTAAATTTTTCCGACTTTGAATTCGTTTCATAATTCATGATCTGATGAAACAGTTTCTGTCACGAAAAAAAATTTGACAGATAACGTAGTGTTATTATTGTTAATGATTTGTTTTTATCAGTCTGTTTCGAAAAAAAAAAAAATAACAGAGATATACAGAGTGATTCTAAATAAGTGCGACACATTTTAGGAGATGTTTCTTTGCCGAAAATTAAGGTGAGGTCTTTCATATAAACATATATCCTTATATATGTCCTCCTTCCCTGAGGAGTTACACTCCTCCAAAGTGAAAGGTGAATTTTTTTTTTTTTTTTTTTTTTTTTCAAATTTTAGACAAGTTAGAAAAATGAAATTTGGTGAACAGTTTTCACTAGTAGAAAAAATACTTATTAATATTTTTTTTTAATCTTCCCATGTCGTTATATAAGGAGATAAAGCTAGCAACTCTTATTCAATTTTTTATAACTTTTTAACAGGCCGGAATGTGATTATCTAAAAATATGCGTTCGAAAGATTTCTTTTGAAACTTTTTTTTTTTGCAAGATCGATAGTTTTTAAGAATATATATATATATATATATTATCATGCACAATAATGGCATAGATTTTGACTTATGAAAAGTCAAATTTTAGAATGAAAAAAGCAAAAATTCCAAATTTTTTAACTTGTCAAAAATTTAAGAAAAAAATAGAAACAAAAAAAAAATA
This sequence comes from Cataglyphis albicans, assembly GCA_038406275.1. Classification (NCBI taxonomy): domain Eukaryota; kingdom Metazoa; phylum Arthropoda; class Insecta; order Hymenoptera; family Formicidae; genus Cataglyphis; species Cataglyphis albicans. Next base: position 5,425,764 of record JBCAUJ010000008.1, read on the forward strand.
ATTTTTATTCTCCTCTTTGGTGAAGTGTAACTCCTCATGAAGAGATATAAGAATATATGTTTATATAAAAGAATTTTCGACAAAGAATCATCTAAATTTTTCGCACTTATTTAGAACCACTCTTATCATTCTCTTTGTAGAGATTACGTTGAGTTTCAACTATATTATTACAGAGAATTCTCTAAGATAAATAGAAATATATCCTCATTAAAATCGAACATGCGCTTTCATCGCGACATATCTAATCTGATCCCCCCTCCCCCTCCCCCTTCCCCCCATCTTATCTCGCGCGTATACGCGAAAGATGAATACGTTCTCTATATCTGTCAGATAAACAGAAGGGCTCGGAATCAGACATGCACGCAGGTTGGATGAGCAACGTCCTCTCTTAACCTCACAATTACAATGCCGGTGCTGCCCTCATTATCCATACTAATGCGAAGGGGTACTTTCAAGAAGATGGCTCATTTTCCCAATCTCCTTCTACGCCTCCGGCGTATCTCACTTATCTAAATGAACGTGTGTACAGCAGCTTGGAGTCGTCTTCTTTAAAGACACAATTTCTTATGAAAATATTCTATTCCGCAATTTGTCCCTTTTTTTTTTCATCAAGGATCACCTGTTTCACGGTTATTTAATCATTTTAGTGTCGTTCACTTTGTACAGATTTTTTCTTTTTTTTTTTTTTAATGTAGAAAGTATTTTTATTTTATATTGGACAAATATTTCAATTAATTGACAGTTGTAGTTAAAATAAATGTGAAGTAATTGTAGAGATGAATAATTTTATTTGAGTTATAGAGTTAGCAGTTTGAACACTGGTCATATATATATATAAGAAATGAAACACAAGGAGTGAGAAAATGACTATTCACCTCCAGCGACATTTAATATTACGACAAGAAAGAGCAACAGCACTATCAGTGTCGTCGATTAATCTTGCGTGAATATTGCTACCTTCAAAACGACTTCTGATGTCGCGACATTAAAATTCAAATCTCTGCCATATTATTTAAGATCGTCCGTTAGTATATTTAATTACGTTTATGCCCCTCAAAATTCACTGATGACGAAACTCGTAATAGGATCGATTGAAAGTTCAAACTGTCATTGGCTTTAATTGGGTGATCTTCCTCGCTGATGGCCCGCGCATGTTTTTCCTATAAAAATTTTCCATCGATTTTTTTTCCTCCGACCAAATATCCGCTTCGTGTGATTTGCCTCTTTTACCTCCCCCCCCCCTCCTTCCCCTCGAAAGCCACAAGGAGACTAGTTTTCAATGTGATCGATAGTCCGGTGGTGGTCGCCGCGAGTTTCAAAGCGTGAAATAATGCTTTGGTCGAAAAAGGTCACCTCAATTAGCCTTAAGGGCTTCTTACGAAGCTCGCGATTAGAGTTTAAACGGCCAGGATATATATATATATATATATATATATATATATACGTGTGTGTGTGTGTATGTGTGTGTGTGTGTGTGTGTGTGTAATACCACAGCAATTCCGGTTCTTGCGGACAAAGTGTACCGTTTAAACAGACTGCCACGGAATTCCGCCACGCTCACCACGGTAAGAAATTTAATATCCACGTCCAGAAGGATTATTTAAAATGCCCGCTGGCTATGTTATCGGTAAAAAAGTTGTCAAGTAAAACCATACCATGCATCCTCGTGCTCCCTTCACGTCAATCCGGGCTTGCTCCGAGTCGGTTGACAGGCAGCCCTGCTCCCCCTCCCCCCCCCCCTCCCCCCTCCCCGATGGATTTTTCAAGAACAATATAATAAAGTTATTCGTGACGTTTATTGATTATTTATCAATTCTTTATATAGAAATAAATATATAAAATAATTATTGTATATAAAAATAAATTATATAAAAGTTATATAAAATTATGTAAAAATAAATATCTAAAATAATTATATAAAAGTAAATAAATATTAAATAAAGATCACACGCAACTAATCACAAGTATCATAAATTTCTAATGGAATAATCTCAGGAAAAATTTCTTAAAAGATTTATTTAAATTTTAACAAAAAAAAAAAATAAATAAAAAGAGTGATATTTATAGCTTGATCAGGACATTGAACGGAGTCGAATACGTCGCACGACATTATGCGGAATTGTCTCTCGCTCGCGGTTGTCTCGAGAATGCCATTACGTCTGCAACGATGAAGCCATTACGGTGAGGCAAATATACGTCGAGAGTATTTTTCTATCGGCGAGCGAAGCGTCTTTCGGAGCGTCAACAAGATGGGCGTCGTCGAAGAGAAGGCGATGAGTTCCAATCGATTGCCACTTGTCATTCGCATATTCGTAGCTGCTCCACTCATCCGCCGAACAATGCGTGCGCGCCTAACGTGCGTACGTTCCGAGAGGCGTGCGGAAAAAAGACGAGGGAAGGAGGGAGAGAGTGGGAGAAAAAGAGAGAGAAGGAATCAATAAAAGCATTTACTCTACCCTCAAAGGAACGGGTGGTAGAAGGAGAGTGGAAGGAGAGAGTCGGAACGAAAGAGCGAATAGGGTGGCGATAATGAACAGGAGGAGAGAAGGTGAGAAGGATGAAGAGAGAAAGGAAGAGAGAGAGAAAGAGAGAGAGAGAGAGAGAGACAGACTCCAGTATCAGAGGACACAATGATGCGGAGAAAGAGGGGACGAGCGCGCGCGCCAACTCCGTTTTGATTTCATCCGATAGGTTCGCAATAACAGTGCAAATTATTATTCCGCTCCCGTCCACATCGATCGATATGTCGCTCTCGATCCTATATATTGCACGGCTATGATCTGGAAACTGACACCGCCGACCTTCCCTACCGAGTAACCCCGCGGAATTAACCCAGGCAAAGCAGGACGCAGCACGGTCGAGAGGGGTGGGTGACTACGAGGACAGAAAAAGAAAGAAAGAGAGAGAGAGAGAGAGAGAGAGAAAGACAGAAATTCCCAAAGTGAGTGTTCATGGAGCAGAAAAATATCGAGAGATCGTGCGCGCGCGCACACACACACACACGCACACATGCGTATGTGCAAAGAACGACGCTTTTAATAACCGATAATATTTAACGTGCGCCAAATTCAATTTATAGGAAAAACAGAGCTACGCTGTTTCTCCTCCATCGTCGAGATTCGACGATCGTCGGAGATGGTGGAGGGGGCCGGGGGAGGGGCAGGGATGTGGGGAGGGGGTAATTCTGCGGAGGCCGCAAAAATCGCGAAAGTGTAATCGGCGCCTTACCGGTTCCTTCCTCGCGTAAAAAAAAAAAAAAAAAATTTCTCCCCGGTTTATTTGCCGACAATACCATCCGAAATCGTGGGACGGTATATCGGCGTTATTTACCCCCGCCCCCTCCCCCCTCCTCCTATCCGAACATCGCCGATATTACGTCATTGCGCGTCGCAACGAGCCGGAAAATCGGAGAGCGCGCTTCTTTTGACGTTTCAATGGCTCTCTCCGTCAAAAATTGTAACTCGAACGACTGATCGTTTCGGGAGAAAATTGTTTGCAGGATCTAGTATTTTTTTTTTTTTTTTTTTTTTTTCGAGTACAAATACACACGACGATGTTTAATTATTTTAATTATTATTTCGAGTGGATTTAATTAGAGAAAATTTAGAGAGCTCGATTACAAAAGTGCATATCGGAATAATGTCCCATCCGTGGGCGTATTGTGTATTTTCTACAATTATTAACTAGAAGCGATATGCTTAAAATCCGACACGCGACAACCGCGGGTATCCGCACACGGGCGGAGCGAATGATATCGTATCATATCGCGCCCGCGTATATCACAAAGGTAACGCGCGAATTTAGCCCGATATCAACCATCGTTACAATAGTGGGATGAGTGACGGTGCGCTCTGACGTTCCAAGCCAGAAAAATATTGAAAAATTGACGTACGCGCGCTGGCTACGAGCCTGTTGCTCTCTGTGTGTTTAATAATGGATAATATTTGATACCAGATCCGCCGCCCCTTCCCCCTCCCCCCGCCCCGGGCGGATATCATCGGATGCCCATTCGTCAGCGCCATTCGCCGCGCGCGCGCGCGCGAGAAAGTTTTATAGCAAAAATCAAAAATATAATAAAATAATCCCTCTCGCAGAGTCCATTAAACCGCATCTCTCGTAGATAAAAAATTTTGCGTCAATATATAGGGTGTTTCCAAATAAGTGCGAGAAATTTTAGGAGATGATTCTTTGTGGAAAATGAAGGAGGGTCTTTCTCATACGGAAATATATTTTTATATTTTTCTCTGAGGGGTTACACTCCTTTAAAGGGGGGAGGGGATGAAAATTAGGTTCTTATTATAATTTTTGTTTTTTTTTCGTTCCATTTTTTCCATTTACCGCAATTTTTTTGATTTGCTTGCTGTTTTTATTCTAAAATTTAATTTCTCGTAACATGTTTATATGAAAGACCATCTCCTCGTCTTTAATTTTGGAAGAAGAATCATTTCCTAAAATTTTTCGCATTTTTTTTTTTTTTTTTTTTTTAGAAGCACCCTGTATATTAATATACGTATATTAATCCATACATTCTTATATTATCTCGTTTCATATTAAATATTGCTTTATATGTATAGGGCCTTATATTTAAAACTGAATAGATATTGGAAGAGGATTCTTTTATTAGCGAGGAATATAGATTTTACGAGAGAAAATTTGGGAAAGATTTTAACGGAGACAAGAAAGTGGAACGAATATAATGGATTTCCAGCGGCAAAATAGCACAGCTATTTATATTAATACGCAGTTTTTTTTTTTTTTTTTTTTTTTACATCACGAGAATTCACGTTTACCTCTTTTTTTTCATGACGTTATAATAAAGCTAATTTCCTTTCTCATTTAAAATTATGTTTACCCAACGACTTTGATCTACTCACTTGATTTTATTCGCAGTTATCGGCTTCCTCTCGCGGACTAAATCACATCGTCGTAAAGTAACGATAAGCCACTAATTATTCGTGGCATTAGACTTTAATATATTGACATATTTTATATCGTCATTATCATAGGCATATATTTATTGTAGTCGCACGTGTTATTCGTCGCGAAAGAGTGCGTCCGGCGCAAAAATGGGATAATTTTCTGGGCGATCGTGATAATAAATTATCCTTGATCTGATAAGAGAATAGGCGCACTCGTGTCTCTTCTTTTATCGAAATTAATATTGTAATTTCCAGCCGGCTCTTTCCCCTTCTTCTTTTTACTTTTGTCACGAAACTGCGCACTTTCGCCACGATTTATATATCGTTGTTTCCTTCGCTTTGCAAGAAATTTACGCACACGCAGCAGGGAAGTTGCAGTTTCGCGCGTTTTCTTCAACAATAATTCTCGCGTCCTTCACATTTAATACAAAGCCAATCAAAATCGCTCGTCCGTCATTTTTTTTTTTTTTTTCGTAAATAATAAATATTTTTAAAGTCTTATATTTTATTCAGATTTTTCCTCGTCATTCAAGCGTATTTTAAAAATATATACGCAATATTTTTTTCACTGTGACATTTTTTTTTATTTTCCTCCGATAAAGCATTATCGATGAATTTACAATACTTCCATGGAGCTTTTCAATTATGAATATCCACTACGTAACACATCACTCGATAAGTCTCCGGTCTAAGAAAAACAAATTTTTTTTAGAAATCACGTGGATCTGTCAACAATGCCATATATGTGTCAGACCGGGGACTTATTGAGTGACGTGTTACATATATGTATATATACATATCTCCCCATCGATCTCTGAATATGCCCGCACTATATACGATGATCTTTGTACAGTGCTTACGTCACATCAAACATTGTATCGTACAGATTGCTGTACACCGAATATGCATTTCGTGTAGACGGAAGGAGGATATCTCTCTATGATAGTCGCGAAACTCTGTAGTATTTGCTTCTACTTCGTGAAACTCGAGAAGATAGTAATTCGAAGCTTATCGAGGGGGTTTGGGCGAGCGCGTGCTTATTCCGGAAGTGCGTGTCAGCGCCGCGTCGGGACACGTACGCGGAATATTCATAACTCGCGCCTTCTCACCATTCGTTGCAAATGACTTGCAAATGTTTCGCTAATTACAATACCGAGCCTCGTGCGAAGCTCGCTTCGAACTCGACTAATGAGTGATAAGAGACGGAGCGGCGAGAGGTACTGACATAGAGCGAACGGCCGGACTATTGGAGATCTCTGTATTTATTTATTATTTACGTTTTTCGTTGTCATTACAGGCAGGAGCTTCGGCGAAGGAGGGAGGAATGCGAATGTTTCTTGAGAGTCAAGGAGAAATCTCTGATGCCGGTCGGTCTCGCCAATGACGTTGACAAGGTGACTCGATTAATCCTGAATGAACAAAAAGGTATGTCGCATTCTTATGTCGCGAATATACAGGGTGTTTCTAAATAAGTGCGAGAAATTTTGGGAGAATTGAGGTGATTCTTTGTCGAAAAATTAGGGCATCTCATATAAAATATATTCCTACATCCCTCCCTGAGGGGTTCCTTCAAACGAGAAGGTAAAAATTATTTTTCTTTTTTTTTTTTTTTTTTTTTTTAATTATAAGTTTGTGTTGTTTTTGTTCCATTTGTTTCCAACATTTATTATAATTTCATTTTACTTGCTTTTTTTATTCTAAAACTCAACTTCTCGTTCAAAAGCTCGAAATTTATTTAGCACGACGCTGAGCAAAATGTATTTTTTTTTTTTTTTTTGAAAACTATTGATTTTATGAAAAAAATAAAAGAAGTAGAAAAGCATCTAAAGGAATCAAGCTTTCTAAAAAATTGAATAGGGATTGTTAGTTTCATCCCCTAATGACACGGAAGATTAAAAAAAATATTAATAAGTATCGTTTCTACCAAAGGAAAATGTCCATCAAATTTCATTTTTCTAACTTGTCCAAAATTAAAAAAAAAAAAAGAAATTTTTTAAATTTAATTTTCATCCTCCCTTTTGGAGGAGTGTAACTCGTCAGGGAAGAATTTTTAGGAATATATGTTTATACGAAAAATTTTATAAAAAAAAAAAAGATCGTGCAATGCATGTGCTACGTCTTAATTCAATATGACGTTGAATTTTTGAAGAGAATCAGCCAAATCATTCGAGTCTAGTTTGATATTTAAGTTATTGATTTTCCTCAAACTCAGCTTCTGACATATTATTGAGAATCGTAATCGGCCATGATACTGTTACGTAAGACATGTTATGTTATCATGAATGCGGTTGTGAGTGTAATCAGAAGGGATAACAAGAGATTAGCAAGATTGGCGTCAATATCGTTCACATATAAGAGAGAAAGAGAGAGAGAGAGAGAGAGAGAGAGAGAGAGAGAGAGAGAGAGAGAGAGAGAGAGATTGAGTGAAAGAGAGAGAGAGAGGGGGGGAAGAGAGAAAGAGAGAGAAATAAAGATATGAAGAGAGAGATATGAAGAGGTCGAGAGATCAACAATAAAGGAATAATAATGTCGCGTGCGCAATACCTACTCTCACAATACCTACCCTATCCCTTCTCTGTCACCGACTTGAAAATGCAGGAACCACTCTCGGATTATGCGCTCCTCGGTATTGTCTTGTGTCTATTGACTGCCTCTTAGAACTGTGCTAGAGATGGTTCCTCGGGATATGTCATTTTCGAACACGCCGAGTGGAATAAGGAGTATCCCGCCGCTGGAGAGAGAGAGAGAGAGAGAGAGAGAGAGAGAGAGAGAGAGAGAGAGAACGGCAAGATTTCCATGTATACATATAATAAGAATTATATATTTTAATTATTATTTATTATAATAAGCAATTATTATCTTACAGTCGTTCGATATACATTGTAAAGAAATTGCATAAAGATTCAGACACATTGTCGTCTGAATTTTTGCAACTGATGAAATTTCAGGCTCAATCTGTCACAATCATCAGAGTCGTTTTCCTTAAAAATTCAGGAGAGCTTGTCTGAAAATTCAGATTATCTTCAATTTCGGGGACTTTGCGTCCCGCGTCTCCCCTTGAGCTAATTACATGCACGCACTCGCCGAATACACCTGCCCCGATGTTGACCCCCGCGCGTCCTTTACGTCGCGTTCAATCCGCCGTGTGTCATAAACACACGCGCGGCAAGCGCGACGGAAGAAGGGAAGAGAGAGAGAAAGAGAGAGGAGGGGGGAGGGAGCGAGTGCGATGAATCAGGCACGTATTCTTCGCGGAAACGCGCGCGCGCGCGCGCGGTGACTTTGCGAACGATATCGAGTTTCGCCCCCGTTTTCGTCGTCGTAGAAGTCGTCGTCGTCGGCATTGTCGGCGAAAATCCTATTCAGAAGCCGGCGTGGCGGCAAGCGCGATTCCCGCGTCGCACAAAAGCCACGTTCTCTCTGCCCCCCCCCCCCTCCCTCCCGCAAAATATGTGATTCGCGAAGCCCGGGCTTAAGATCCGCGCCGTGACGTCGCGTAAACTTGCATTCTCACCGTCCCCAATTCGCATTTCTCCGCCAGCCACTCTCTGGATAGATTTAACTTTACTCCTCCGCATCAAACCGCGTCTCTCTTCTCCCACTTTTCGCCGCAACGATCTCTCTTCTCTCCCCCCACCCACCCACCCACCCCCATCACCCACCGGTCTTCTCGCGCGATTTAACCGCGATCAGAGTGGAGGAGCATTCATCGGCTCCGAAGATACGTCGATTGCGAAAATTGAGATGATTTATCGCGAAGGATTGTTGCGCGGTCTTGATAAAAATGGTATTTATACTGTACAATAATAGGGGCGCACAAAAGGGAGAGAAGTTTGAAAAATTATTATGCACGTCCGCGGTATATCCAGCTCGAATCAGGTGGCGCCGAGCAGTCTGCTTGTCGCGGGTGCTTGATAAAGATTTGATAACGCTTCATCCCACGAAATGTGGATTTGAGTGACTCATCTTCATTTAGAATGCGGTTATGTACATTGTAAAAAGTTTTTTCAAAAATTTAGATACACTTTTTATCTGAATTTTCAGAGACGAGTGTCTGAGAGAAATTTCAGACAATCTGTCTTGTCCATCAGTTGAATTTTCCGAATTTTCTGAAAGTTCAGAAGAGCCTGAAAATTTGGACATTGTGTTTGTAAAATTCTCTAAAATTCAGACATATTTTGAGTCTGAATTTTTAGATCTGAATGCCCGAGAAAAATTTCAGACAATCTGTCTTAATCAGAGTGATTTTTTAAAACCCAGAAGAGTGTTTCTGAAAATTCAGATAGTGCGAATCTGAAAAAGAACTGCAGAGACTTTTATTTAAATGTTTCAGTCAGTCTTTTGTACAATATTCCAACTCAAGCTCGTTCAAAAATTTTCTAAAAATTCAAACACATTTTTGTCTGAATTTTCAGATTTGGGTGTCGGAGAGAAATTTCAGACAATCTGCCTCAATCATCAGAATCATTTTTCTGAAAGTTCAGAACAATGTGTTTCAAAATTTAAATGTGTCCAGAAATTGAAGAGTGTCTGAAAAAATTCAGACATTGTGTTGCAAAATTCTCTAAAAAAAAAAAATTCCCTAAAAAAAATTCCCTAAAAAAACAAAATTCCCTAAAAAAACATTCTAATTTTTTTTTTAAATCTGGATGTCCGAGAGAAATTTCAGACAAAATTCTATCTTAATCATCAGAGTCGGTTTTTCCGAAAGTTCAGAGTGCGCCTGAAAATTCAGACAGTGTCTGAGGAAAAAGTTGCGGACACCTTGTGTCAGTGTGTCTTCGTTTATTTTTCTTTTTTAATTTTCCAAACCATAGCTCTTTCGATATTTTCACGTTGCTCTTGCATGCACAAGCATGAGAATTCGCGTTCGTCTTCTTGCGGCGCGGATCGCACAGCTCATAATTCCAGTCGCGGAAGCCTCCGAGGGGAGGGTAGAGCAAAACTCTGTTACAGGAGTTCGTTTTACAACTACTCCTCGATATCTTATCGCCTCACGCCCGCCGCCCTTACCGCGGATGATGCGTCCTAACCGCGTTCGCGTTCGTTTCATTTGTTCCCGAAAAAGCTGCCTCGTCGTCGTGGTCGATGGGAACTAGAGGAAACGACATCAACGGGGAACGGAGGGCGGGCGGGGGGAGGGAGTGGGGGAAGGGGGAGAATAGCAAATTGAATACCGCGGAAGCGTGTCCGGGCGAAGCTGGGGCTCCCTCCCCGGAAAACGACACCGACGTGTCTGCCCGCACTTCCTCTTTATCACCCCTTTCTCCCACTTCCGAGATCGATGGGGAATCGAGTTATCGGCCTCGAGTAGATCGAGCGTACCTGCGCCGCGTTAATCCACGAAACACTTTATCGGCGATGCAACGCGACGCGCGAACCCGCGCGTGCCCGGACTCGCGATCGCCGCGAATTCCGGAAAATCGATTCCCCCTCCCCCCCACGACTCGCGCGTTGCCCTCTACTCTCGCCCGTCCTTCGGTACCACAGGTACCCCCCTGCGTTACTGGTAAACCTTCCTCCCTCTGAGCCTCCGCCCCCCCCCTCCTCCCTCCTCCTCCCCGCCCCCATTCATCCCTTAGGAATGAGAAGCTTCTTCCTCTCTCGGCGGCTTTCCGATTTCCGGTGAGCGAGAGACGATCGGCGGAAGTGATCTAGCCAGCTTTTCCACAGGTAAACGACGATCGCTTGATTCATTGAGGGTACCTTGTGACGAAACTCGATATCATAAGCGCGAAAAATGAAGCGCATCTCGAATGAGATATCTCGAAAATCGGCGATAAGTATTATTATTATAGCTCCAACTTTTTATAAGAGAATTATATTGTACAAACTATTTATACATATTTAATATCAATATTAAATATATATATAATATATAATATATATAATATATATTATTCGCATACAATTATACTCATCTAAAGTTTGTAAGACATTGTCGTCTTTGCTTCAATCGGAGAAATGTATCGCTATTACTATATGCAAGTTATAAGTGTCATGACTTGCAAGTCTCTTCTTGCGATAACAAAGATTAATGCATTCGTTTAAACGGGAAATTTATTGCAAGCGGACAGGCCGGTTGGTTAATCGCTATTAGGCAAATAGATAGGAAAATATTGATATCAGCTTGTGCTATATATAACACACGTACCACTGTCTAAAAAATTTATCGTACGAAGTATTTCCATAAATCATATACATGTATATATGTATATATATATATATACATATATGCGTATTTATATACACACGAGGCACTGCAATTTCCTTTTCTAGTACGTTTTAAACTAACATTTTTATTCTTACACACACACACACACACACACAAGATGCTATCTTTTTTATATTTTTACTAAAATATGAACGATGCGTGTGTGGCATAGCCGCATCACGTAGATACATTTCAACTTACAATTAAATGAAATCCAGGATACTAGATAGATTGAATGCGCTATTAGAAGATTAGTTATATATTTTGCTATCGAATTTTGTTCTCAAATTTTTCCTCTAATGCCGAGATAAAAGATGTGCATCATGCGATCCGTTTATACACTTGATGCTTTTTACATAAATGGTAATCAGCTGATCAAAGAAGAATAACCACAGTTATTATTCTTTGAAAGCTTCGAAAATATGTAAAACAAAATTCATTACACATCGTTGATTCATGGCAATATATACTGTCGATGGTATATAAACAAGGCAGTTTAATAACAAATTATGTTCAATATTTTCCTTCTGATAATGTAAGAATTACATTAAAAATTGTGTACGAGGCAATTCGAATAACGATATTTCGTAAACAATTGTGTACCCGCAGCAATTTATTAAAACGAAATATTGAAAAAAATAAAATTTACATTCTCCAATCAACAAAATTAATTTAATTTAATTTTTTTGTATATCGTGAGAACAAAACGAGATATTAAAGTTTTTAGATCAACATTTAGCGATCAATGTGATAAATGGTTTCTCAATGAAAAAAAAAAAAAAAAGATAATTAAAAATTATATTTTCGTATCCTTTCAAAATGACCAACTTATCCACCTCCATATAAAAGTTCTATTATTCTGGTCGTAATGATTAATCTTTTGAGCGCATAAAGGCCTTTAAGTTTTGCGTTTCATACATTGACTTGGTGCACTTTTGTCTCCGCCTTTTAGAATATTAATGGTTCTTCCCGAAGACCCACGATGGGACGCAGGTAGGGAAATAATACGACGAACTTTCAAAGCGATTAATATTCTATATCTTCAAATAATTTTTTTTTTTATATAAGTCTGCGTTTTTATTCGCGATTATAAACATATATTTCTGTTCAAATTGTCACTGAGCACTGAGATTAAGAATGTATGACGTAGCGATTCGCTCAGTACAAATCTGCGAAAACTATGTAGTCATCGCGTGCAAACTATGCGAAATATGATGAATAATTTTTCATAGCGTTAATCCAGAAGCCGAATAATAATTTCTCAAAGAACTCTAATCATTATTTTTGTGCTGCCATTATTGCGTTTAAAATCAGAATAACATTTCCTCACTTTTATTTGGTATTAACTCTAAGTCGAAATTGTCATATTTATCTAAATCATGACAGGCAAATATATACGTAAGAATTTTTGAAACGTAAAATAAATTATTTAAATGATACCTATCTCGAATACATTAAATTTCACCGTTCCATTGGCCGATTTTCTTTTATAATGTCGAATAATGCAAATGCTTAGCTTGGCACATGCGATATTGTTGATATGCGTGCGAAAATTAGCCGCGACGTCCATGTTTTTTGCTCACTTGGCGCAGCTGCAGCAGATAGTGTACATATACATATGTATATATATATATATACATATATATTTTAGTGTGCGTGTGCCTACTTTGTCTTATAGTTTGATACTGTTGTATATATCGAACTGTACCTCAGAGTTATTGTAAAACACTTTAACTGTCAATTATACATGGAGTTTTATGATATACACAAAACTTTAGCCAAGCGACGTAATTATATAT
>JBCAUJ010000008.1:5452025-5501017 GCA_038406275.1 Cataglyphis albicans
TTTTAATATTTAATATTTTAATATTTTAATATTTTAATATTTTAATATTTAATATTTTAATATTTTAATATTTTAATGTTTAATATTTTAATATTTTAAGATTTTAATATTAAAATTATATTACTAATATTAATAATATTACTAATTAGTAATATTAATAATATTAATAATAATAATAATAATAATAATAATAATAACAATATTAATAATAATAACATTACTAATAATAACAATATTAATAATAATATTAATAATATTAACATTATTTTAATATTTTAAATAAAAAAAATTTTGCAATAATAAAATCCATCAAAAATTCGTTAAAACTCTTCTTTAATTTTAACACTGCAATACGTTAAACAATCATTGATATCTCAATTAATATCTTCTAATTTTTATCAAGCCAAAAAATATTATGCGTATCAAGTTTCTTCGATTACAATTAATTAATAAATAATAAATAATAAAATCGGCGATATAATAATTTATATGCGAAATAATGAATATTCTATTATATTCCTCGAGAGAGAAAGAGAGAGAGAGAGAGAGAGAGAGAGAGGCAAATAAAAGGTCCCTTTTATATACAACGCAACTTGGCATATCTTGAGCATCATAACCGAGATTCTTACAGGATAATTATGATCCGCTCTTGAATTCCCTCCTTCAGGCTCCGGCATGAGCGTACTCAGCATGGTCGCCTTTCGGATGGTGACGCAGGAGGGTCTGCGCAAGTGTTTGAAGATCTACGAAGAGCTAAAGAAGGCTGACGGCGAGGAGGCCGCGACGTCTTTGACTACGACGACGATACCGGATGTGCATGATGCGAAATCGTCGGCAATTAGCCGCTCGGCCAGGAGAAGAATCAGACGGAGGAAGCTGAAGGAATCCAGACGACGCGAGGGCGAAATTGCGATGAGGGAGGGGGAGGGGGGGCGTGAGGGCGCAGAGGGGCGCCGCGACGACGATGTCGACATGGCAGCGTACAATCTGGTGACGCACGCGAACAAGCGTACGGGGGGTGACTTCCTGGAGAGATCGCTGATGGCGGCCTTCCTGCTCAGATGCCTGCAGAGAGTCAACTTCTTCGCGCATCCCACGCCGGACGACGGTACTTATCATCGGTTTTCACCCTCGCAAACCACCTCTCTCCCCCCCCCCCTCCCTCCCCCCTCTTCCCCTCACCCTCCTCGATCTGTGTTTAACTTGGCAATAATAGGGGGGAAATGTGCTCGCTCGCGCGAACGATCGACTTTCGATTCAGCAAATTCCTCCTCACTCGCGAGCCACGGAGCCGTGATTTTAATAACGCTCAGCGAAAAGAGTCGCGGAAAGTTTTTTGCCGAGAATGGCGGGAAAGAAGGGGGAGAGGGGGAAGGGAGAGAGAGAGAGAGAGAGAGAGAGGAAGGGAGCGGGAGGGGAGGGATGGGGGATAATTACACTAATATCGGCAACTTTGGCGAGTTCGCAGAGGTCCCGGGCGCCGAGGAGATCATCGTGGCCGCCCTGCTGCTGAGGAACCTGCAGCTGCTCCAATTCAACGCCCACGAGTTCTTCGAGACGCGGTTGAGCGCGGGTCATCGATTCCGCGGCAGCCGTCCGGTCTACCTCGGGGTGGCGATTTATCCCACGGTCGCCCGTTTCAATCATGACTGCTACCCCGCGGTGACGAGGTAAGTACGTTGAAGAAAAACGTACGTCGAAGAAAGCTGAATCCGAGTAGATTTTTCTTTTCATTTGAATTACTTATAGCAAGTATTTGAGTAAATAAATAATTTATTTATTGCGAAGGAATTAGTTATTTTATCAAGCAGCAAATATATTTGAATTTGAATTTTTTTTTTTTTTTCATAACTAATATATTTGATTTGATTTTTTTTTCATTAAAATTATTTGTAGAAAGTAAATTGTTTATTTAAATATTTGCAAAAGAATTAGTTCTTTCAATTAAGCAGCAAATACATGAATTAGCAAAATATAAAAAAGAGCAAAATACATTTTTATTTGCGAAAAAGAAAAGAATTTGCTTTAAATTTTTATTATATTAAATTACTTCCTTTAAAAAAAAAACATTTTTTAATTGCTTGGTTAAAAAACACAAATTTTTCTTTTATTTTAATAAATAATTTTTTATTCTTAAATAAATATTTTTTAATTCAACATTTTAGTTTATATATAAATAATTTAATTTATTTTAAAAATTATAACTTTTATTACATGTAAATAATAAATCATTTAATAGAACAAAAGACTTTTGGAAACAAAGAGTAAATGTTTATTTAAGTAAAAAAAAAAATCGAAAATTAACAAAATATATTTATGATCGAAAAGAATTTTATTTTTATTATATGAATTCTCAGGAATATAATTTTAAAACAGAAAAATAATTTTTATAAATATAAAAATTAATTTAAATATGTATACAATTTTTACAAGAACAACTAATTTATCATTATTCTTACGAAATAACAGATGACATCTCTGTGAAAACATTTCTTTTTATGTGTGTATATAAAATATTTCATTACAACTTTTCTCACACACACACACACACAAGTTCGCGAAATGCACGCGGTGTCGCCGGACTTTTCTCTCTGGCAAGCGTGCGTGACTCGTCTTCATTTGCATATTAATAACGTGGTCGCGTAAAAGAGTAGACCGCCACGGTAGATGGGAGCTAATTAGTATAACCAGACGGTACACAATCGCCTGTGTCATCGCGCGAATTATTAATCGACCGCTCGTAGTCTGTTAAACGAACTCCTTCCGGAGTTCTTCAACAACTTCGCGAGCTTTGTTAGCGGAAAACCTTTATTCCTCGTCTAAATAAATCTTTGAACTCTCGCCGAGTTTGCTGCCTTCCCGTGAGAGCTTCAAGAAAATCGATAAGATTTTTCGATAAAAATAATTATATATTCGTTAGAGTAACAGAATTTTCAGTTTGCGTCTGATTAAATCAATACAAACAACGTGTAATCGGAGGTATTAAGGTATTAATATCGTCTTCCGGAGAGTTTTGTGCATTTACAGATATAACGGCGAGATTTCTACCGACGTATCTATTAACGCTAATTAAGTACGCGTATTTCGGGCAGGCGCTAAAGCACGTCCGTGATGACTTTGTGGGTCGCGGCTATTATACGCGAAATTACACCAGCTCGCTCATTATTCGGTAATGTCACAAACTCGTCCGCGTTACTCGGCGGAATTGTTCACGTTATTAACGTCGCCGGTGCCATTGCGATGATTACGATTATTATTTCATGGCGAAGTAATTGCGTCCCACCCGCCCTTTTTCGATTTATTAAGTCGCCTATGCAGTTGATAACTTTCCCCTTTCGCATAACGGACGAGTGTAACGACTTTTAATACGATATTTGAACACGTGTGCGTCAAATATTTAACCGAAGAAAGTATCTAAGTAATGGAAGGTGAAAATAAAATTTTAACAAATTTGAAAATAGAAATAAAAATTTTTTCAGCCGAATAAATAATTAAAAAAAAAAATCTTTTTTTTTTACTTAAATAAATATATGCTTTGTTTTCAAAAATGTTTTGTTTGTATTAAATAAATTATTTAAAAACTTTAATATAAAACTATTTATTTTTGAAGATAAAGAATTATTAATTAAAATAAACGAAATTTGTGTTTTATAAAAAATATAATAAACAATCAAAAATTTTTAAAAATGTTTTTTTAAAGGAAGTAGCTTTGTATATTAAGGATATAAAGAATAAAAAAAAAACAAATTCTTTTTTTTTTATTTGCAAATAAAAGTATACCTTTATATTTCATTAATTCAAATAATTCAATATTCATATTCAAATTCATATTTGATGTTTGATCGAAATGACTAATTCCTCTTTGCAAGTATTTAAATAAATAATTTTTTTTTTAAATCAAAGAGATTTTTTTGGACTTAGTGCATTTTTTCAGCGTACATAAAAATTAATTGCATAAAACGAATTAGTTTATAATTAGCTAATATATAAGTACTGACACAAGACTCGGCAGTGTTAATTTATATTAACGTGCATTAATTAACGAGGGAGGATTATCAGAATATCCTCTTTTTGCCGGGATCGCAGATACTTTGTCGGCCGGCATATCGTAATAAGGGCAGTTCGCGGCTTACAGCCCGGTGACGTCATTGCCGAAAACTACGGACCGATATTCACGAAGAGAACGCTCGCCGAGCGTCAAAGGACATTAACGGGAAGGTACTGGTTCCGATGCACATGCAAGGCCTGCCAAGAGGACTGGCCGCACTTTGAGAATCTGACGAACGATTCCGTCAGATTGAGGTAAGTCCGTTTAAATTCTCCGACATCAAGCTCGCACATTAACGGAGTAATTTGAATTAATTAAATGAAAGCTCCTTCTCCATCTATGCCAAGTTCCTAGTTAGTTGTACGAGTATCTTTACGACAGATTAGTAAAATAATATCGATCCGGAACAAAGCAGAATAATTGATTAGCGACGTCTTTAATACACGCTCCACGTGTATTGCGAGTTTTCCAAATTAAGTATCTTCTAAGTAAGAGTAAGACGGAAATAAATAAAAATAATATATAAAAATAAGAATAAAATAAAATAAAATACATATAATATGATATAAATAAAGAAACGTCAAAATATTATGATAACAAATAAAAGCATGGAAATGTATAGCAAGAATAATAAGCGAAAGAGAGAGAGAGAGAGAGATGGTTAAAAATCGCAAGTCTTGACGAGGCGAGCATCTCAAAGAGACGAAACGTCAGTGTCATAAGGATGCTCCTGTCGTCAAAGGTACTTTAGTGTTCGTTCGTCGTAAGATCCTTATACCAACGACCAGGTGCTTTTATCAGTTTCGCGGTAATTTTTTTTTTTTTTAGAAGAGGATGATAAGGATGTTCCATACGAAAAAAATCAGAACAAAGAATCTGACATTAAAGGGATTTTTTATAAGCATTTGGAACACCCTGCGCAAGAGTAATAAATAAATAAAATAAATAAAAATATTCAGACATGGGAAAATATTCTTTCGAGCATTTTTCTCCTCCAGGTGTCCTACGGAAGGATGCAGCGGATTGCATTCGCGGGCGCAGCAACGGCCGGGTAAGCCGATAAAATGTCCGGCTTGTCAGAAGAAGATCTGCTTGGAGGATCGGCTCGCGTGTCTGCAAGAGTGCGAGGCGCTCTACGCCCGCGGATTGGCCAGCATGGAGGATGAGAGGGTTGACGAGGCAATCGGGATACTGTGCGACGCCTTGAAGAGATTTCATCGAGTCGCCTGTCCACCGCATCGGGACACCCACCTGGCCGAAATTGCCTTAAGCTCCTGTCTGATCGATTACGGGAACACTTGGAGGCCGGCCGTGCTTTGAGGAATCTCGACGAGTGAACAAGTGTCCTTGGAACAAAAGACGAGGGTGTTTATGATTCTTTAATATAGACACCCTGTGATTCGGCCAATATTCTAAATTATTTTTAAGATGAAAATTTATAAAATTTAAGGAGTAAATTAATTTTTCTTCTAATAATTGATTAAAATTTAATTATTCTATTATTTTATTTTATTATTTTATACCAATTCTATAATTTTAATTAATTAATAAAAAATAGAAAATAATTAATAAAAAATAAAAATAATCTTTCTTTTAATAATTTATATAATTATTGTAAATTAATTTTGAGACGAAAATTTATAAAATATAAGGAATAAAATTAATTTTTCTTTTAATAATTAATTGAAAATTAATTATGCTATTATTTTATTTTATTATTTTATATTAATTCTTTTATTTTAATTAAATAATAATTAATTAAAAATTAATCCTTTAAATAATTTATATAACAATTCAATTTTATCGATTGGAGCTTGAAAGTTGAAATAATGATACTTTCCTGAAAATATAAAATAGCTTTATAAAATAGCTCGGTTCCAAGAAAACGTAAAGAAAAAAACTTCTCGCGAATAGAATAAAAAAGATTTCGCCGCTCGAACGACGTCACGTCGCGCCCATAATGTCATATAATTTATACACGCTAATACTCACGCGTACATATATACATCGACCTATCTTGGGCCGTTTTTATCCCCGGTTAACATTGTTATACACCAGAAACAAATGGCGATAAATGATATTGCGAGCGCGAATCAACCGTGTGGCGAGTTGGATATCGATATCAGAAAATTAGAGGCCGAAGCGTCGACCTGGAAGTCAACTTTTTTAATTTCGCCTGAGCGCGGGCAATCAATCGGTTCATCCGAGATCTCTCTTGATTGCCTTTACCGTGTGTATATATATATGTATATATGTATGTATGTATGCGTGTGGGATGTGTATCGTATCTCTATCTGTGAAAACATACGATGAGGAGTTTCTTACAAGTCGTACACGTTTTTCTCCTGCATCCTCGTTCGCGAAAAGCGTGGAATTCTGCCAATCTTAACGTTCGTTTAGATATCCCGTCACGCCATTTAAACAACTGTGTATATGATATGTGTAAAAAAAAAAGAACACAATGAACTGAATGAGACGCGTCGAGATTGTGAAAATAAATAATGGTTTTTCTCTTTGAGGTGAAAGAAATAAAATAATGGTTTTTCCCCTCCTTCGAGATATACAGACGACCCTTTCGCGTGATGTACTAGAGTATATTTACTATAGCGTGCGGCAAAAATGCATACGAACTGCCGGATTTATATAGTGCTTGCGTGCTCACGTATTGTATAATATATATTTGGATTAAGGGGCTTCAAATCCGGCCACAACCCCTTAATCTCTTTCAACGTTTGGGACTGAAGAGAAATGCGCGTGGCAATTGTGACGGCCACCTTACGCCATGTATTTCAGAAAATGCAGCGAAAATATGCTAAATGTAATAGCGATTTTCAATTTTAAAATTATATTTACACATAAATATAGAGTATTATATTGAAAGTACAATATATTCTTTTTTCAAATATGATTCCAGACGCTACTGATATTTAGTTTTACTGCGATTATATGTATATCATTATTTTATATTTTCAGGAAAGTATCATTATTTCAACTTTCAAGCTCCAATCGATAAAATTGAATTGTTATATAAATTATTTAAAGGATTAATTTTTAATTAATTATTATTTAATTAAAATAAAAGAATTAATATAAAATAATAAAATAAAATAATAGCATAATTAATTTTCAATTAATTATTAAAAGAAAAATTAATTTTATTCCTTATATTTTATAAATTTTCGTCTCAAAATTAATTTACAATAATTATATAAATTATTAAAAGAATCAATGCTAAAAATTTTTTTTAATCATTATCCACCAATCATCGATCATCGATCAGATTGATATGTATTTTTTACTTGAATTTGAAAATTATATTTTAAGTATAAAAATAGCAAGGTAAAGCTTGAGCACAATTTTCTTAACGATTTGAAAAAAAATTATTTAAGTTTAAAGTTATTGTAGCACTTGTTGACAAATTTGACAAAGAAAAAACATTGCCAACGAAATAAAAACTTTCACATATATTATTAAGAAAACTCTAATAAATACTTGTGCACAATTTGATTTAAATTCACTTACTCGTTTAAAAGTTATTTATTAAAAATTGTAGAAAAATATTATCTCTCCAAATTATTGGTTTTTTTTTTTTTTTTTTGTTTCTTGCAATTAATTTTAAGGGATATTCACAATTAAAAATTTATGTCATAAATTAGAAAAAATCTTGCAACAATTTTCTTTTACGAAGACGTTAAAAATTATATTATTTTGTGATACTTTAATTTTTTTTATAATCAGGATTTATTTATTTGATTTTTTAAACAGTATATAAACATAAGAAATATATATTTTCTTTTCTTGCTATTATTGTACAGCAAAAAAGCCTTAAATATTCTTTACTGCACCTATCTTAAATATTGATGTAAACATTTTCCTGGGAGGAAACGCTGCAAGTTTAACGTGAAAAGTTTCTGCAAATTTAAAAGCAGTTTCCGATATCAAAAGCGGCGCATCTCTCCAGGTAATGCATTTCGCCGATGAATGAAAAATTTAAACGTATCGTTAAACTATATTCGATGCGCGACCCGTGCAATTTATAATTCATAATGATGATAAATCCATAATATCAGAGACGAATCCGCTGTGTCAATTATGATGCCAGGTACGATTACTGCTGATCGTTGCTGCACGAGAGATTAATGCCGGCACGGAAAATTAATTTATATACCTCGCGAAAGGTGATTAAGTGCCGTCGTAATGCCGGTATTGTTGGAAATTTCCCATGACAGGGATGCGTTATACCTATAACTCTCTCTCTCTCTCTCTCTCGCTCTCTCTCTCTCTCTCTCTCGGTTCCGATCAACTTCGTCGCGTGAAATTATGCGTGTACGAATTCATCGAGAGGATTCATAAATTTTTCATTACCTCAGAAATTTCTCCCCGTAAATGGCAAGGATTAAATACGCGCTGTTCATATTCGGTAGCAAGTTTACAATATTTAGAAAAATATCGAGATCAATTAATTACTATAATATAATTGAATAAATCTTGTCAAAATATTTGCACGCAGTTCGGCTATTAATTCAATTAAAAATTTTGCTTTTTTCACCGTCTCGTGTCATTTTCATTTCGTTCAACTCGATCAGTCATAGTAATTTTTTAATAAAATCATAAATTCTTCGTTAATATTTTTACAATATCCGATTGTTCTCGTGAATTCGTGAGAATGATGTGGTACTCGAGAGAAGATAAACAGGGGGGGGAGGGGGGGGGAGGAATAAACAGGGAAGAGTGAGATAAAACAAAACTCGTGTTTGGTTCGATTGACTTTTGCAATTTTTTTGGTAGATTTATTTTTTATAATGCACATGTTTCTCGTGAAAAAATTAAATTCCGCGTATGAAATTAGCATTTAGAGCTTCATGTTTCGGTACAAAATTCATTGTTGTGTAGAGGAAGGGCAGTCGACGGACGACTGTTATACCCGGTGACACGCTCGGACGACGACGACGACGGCGTCGTCGTCCGGTTGTTCGTCGAGGTCTTTTGATAGATTTTTCTCTCCTTTTTTTGTTTTCTCTCTTTGTCTCTCGAAAGTTGAACGTCTCCTCGATCGGGATTTCGGTTCTTTTTCCCCTGTCTTTTACCTTTTCCATTTTTCGTCCACATCTATATATATATATATAACTCGAGTATCGCCTTTACTCGCGTGAAACCCGAATCGGATCTAATTGACTGTCGCGACGTGATATCCTCTTTTATTGCGATTATTTTCTTCGGTAGACACGCGACGCGAATGCACGACGGAAATTTCGAGCGAAAAGGGACGCGTCATCCATCTCTTCCCTCCTTACCCGAAAATTCTTCCTGAGAGGATCAATTTTTTTTTTTTTTTTTCTCGATAAATTAAGCTTTTCTTCTTCGGCGGGAGGAGAGAACCGAAAAAACGCCAATGACAATCGCGAAATTTAGCGGGCCATTAATTCGCAAAATATCGTATTCCGGAGGATCGGATTGATATTTTGAGGGCAATCCACATACGATCGGACGCTTCGTATGTCGAATAATCTCGATGATCGAGGAGAAGATATTTGACATACAAAGAACCGGCTTATGGGGATTGTGTCTCGTGAAAAAAATTCCGCTTACTTTTCCTGCCGCGAACTTATTCGCGTCGCCCGATCGTAAGCCGTCTTTCTCTCTCAATTTATGTAACTTTTTTTTTTTCTTTTTCACGATTGACTGGCGGCTGCTGCGTCGAAAAAAAAAAAAAAAAAAAAAAATATTTCGACGACAGCGATGATCCGAACGACGAAGCACAAACTGTGCGAGAGATTTTTTTTGTTTGTTCTCGGTTGCAATCTTAGGTACCGTTCTTTTTTTTTTTTCTTTTACCGCGTATAAGTTTAATTGCTGGAAATTCTCGTCGTTATTCTGTTTCTTTCTTTCTTTTTTTTTTTTTTTTTTTTTTGAGGGGGCTTTACGACTTTTATCGCTTTGACTCTGATATTCACTGTTAACACATGCATTGTTCTTTTTTTGCAGTTACAAGCGCGCGCTCGCTTCGAGTTTTTGCTTGTTTCGCGCCTCTCTCTGCGCTGTGTCTCGAGAGGCCGGTCTCTCTTGTGTGGATTCTTTTGTAGTTTTATTTTTTTTTCCTTTTACTTCTTTCTACCGTGTTTTTTTTTTTTTTTTATTTTATTTTTTATTTTTTCGTGGGAACGCGCGGTTACGTTAGACAACGGAGGGTGATTACGTTAAACAAAACGCGGGCCCGAAGAGCCGCCGCACGATTTCGTGCCAACGGACACGGATTGCAGTTTAATAGAAAAGCGGAAAAAAAAAAAAAAAAAACGCAAGAGACGACACGTACGTGTCGCTCGATATAACGTATCTCGTGTCCGCTGGGTTCCCTCTTACACGGGGATCGAGTGAGAAAGATTTTCGGCGATCATCGGCGCGGGATCGACATTCTCGATCAAGATTGCTTCGCTTAAATATATGTATATTTTTTTTTTTCTTTTCCTACGCTTGTAAAAGTGTAAGTAACGCGTGCACGCCCGCGTAACGTAACCGCGTGTTTATCTCTCTCCACTCTTGGCACCACACTCACGCACACGCATTATTTCCTCTTCTTCGCCTTATTAACTCCCTTAAATCGCTTCGCTTATCCTAAACCAAATCGGATGCGTTTCAATATTCCTCAATCTTTCCGATTTTTGGCTACACAAACAGAGATATTATGCAATTTCACGAAGACACACTTGGGTTGCGGCTTGGCAAAGCGCTACCTGACAAACGGGATATGATAGGAAAATGTGAAACAATTAAAAACGATTATCGTGATGTGTGGGATAATATCTTGGGCGGAATTAATCTTCTGGCGCCTAGATGCGGCTATTTGCTACTGTCAGTGGAAAGTGTTGGTCAAAATATATTCGCGTACAAGGATTTTGAATACCTATTTGTCGTTCGATGCATTGACGCGTTTAAAAAAATGCACGTTAATACACACTTGTCGTACAAAAATATGTACATTCTGTGTATATTTTATATACGCTAATAAATTCGCCAATTTATAAACATATTCGAAATCATGTATCATTTGCGAATATGGTTTACGCAACACTGATCGTTTTTTTTTGATCGACGAGCACAGACGACGGAATAAACACCATATGATGTCGGTAAGCTACATCCAAATGACACGAAGACCTTTGAAAGATGTCCGTCTTGTCATACATTTCCGCGGATGTGTCGCCTGGATATAGACTTTAAATGGAAAAAAAAAAGATACAAATTCAATAGAAAATTTCGCCAAATATAAAGATAATTTCGTTTTTTTTTTTTTTCTTTTTACAGAAAGTAGACGTATATATATTTCTTTTATTATCCGTCGACGATACTACAAACTAAAATTTTAAAAATTATTTTCATGCAAAATTATATAAAGTTTGTTTTCTCTCTCTCTCTCTCTTTCTCTCTCTCTCTCGTCTTCGTACTCTCATGACATCTACGTTATCCGAATTGTCAATCAAGCCGATGTGTGATACGCCCGGCTCTTGTTTCAAAATGTCAAATCGAGTCGATTGTCGCATAAAAGCAAACGTTCAGTGGTTTACTAAAAAAGTGGTTTGCCCGGTGCATAGTCGACCGATGTCAATTCTAGAAACGACCGGACGATTTATTCACGCTCGGGACGCGAAAGTTTGCGAGATGTCGTGAGGTGACTCTTTTTCGGGCTGCAAGCATCAAAGTACGACCAAAAATTGTTTTTCTCTCAGCGAAGCACTGCAGACACTGTCCCATCATCATTCTCCTTATCGATCCTATCCCAAATATTATCCGCATTGTCGGATCTGAATGTCTCGGAGTAGACGGGAAATCTCACAAACTTTCGCGCCCTAATTCGCGATTAATCAATAATGCGTAAATTCAAAACAACAATAATCGCTAATTAATTGTACACCGCGGGACCCGCCAGGGGCCAGTATTGACAATCGTAAAAAATATGACCAAGATAAATGCTATTACAATAATCGTTTCTACGTGTAACAAATCGCTTATAAAGTATAAGAAAATTTAGACTTGACACAACCGCATCGTCGTGTTCAAGGAGCGTACTTCAAAATTGAAACTGTATTTACGCTACACGCTTATTGATCAACGCAAGGTAATGTTGCGCCCAAAAGAGCGAAAGC
The DNA here is from genome assembly GCA_038406275.1 of Cataglyphis albicans. NCBI lineage: Eukaryota > Metazoa > Arthropoda > Insecta > Hymenoptera > Formicidae > Cataglyphis > Cataglyphis albicans. The sequence continues at coordinate 5,464,215 of JBCAUJ010000008.1, forward strand.
AATACGGTAGTCCGCCCAATTTTGATGTATAAAGTCGAATATGAACGAATGATTTCGAGACAGACAAAAATTCGAGTGGTACTCCGTTCAATATCAATCGATTTTTCTTTTTCCTTTCATGGAAAAGTCGCCGAAAGTGAAGAAAAACTCGCGGAAATATAGCAATAAACTCAAATATCGCACATGAAACGATTTGTAAATGCGTCTTGCCGGAGAAAAATCAGAAGTAATATACGAAACGAGAAATACACAAAAAAAAAAAAAAAAAACAAAAAAAAACAAAAGTATATGTATACAATATATATCTCTTGCCCGCGCTCGAATTCATCGCTCCGTACTCCGTAATTGCTTTACCCTTCTCTCTGCTGCTTTGTCTCATTTTATTTCTTATTCGATTAATCAACCGTCGTACAATAACGTAATCATTACGCGGTTTAATTACTCTCGATTAAATCATTTAGGTTGAAAGAAGCGTTTAGAGTCACGAAGAATTTTTCTTTCGCGCCTCTATCGTTTCCTCGACATTTATATTATTATGCTGTACGTGAAAATTTCGAAGGTACAGAAAAAAAAAAAAAAAAAAAAAAAAAAACAAAAGTTTTACTTCGCTCATGGGGGATGAACTTTGATTTCGCCGCACACACTTCTTAATCAACGCATTCTTCGCATTTTCCCCGTACATATCTTAATTGTAATTTGCGAGAGTGTGGAGTAGTGTTTGTTGATTTCTTAAATTTTTTTTTATTTTTTATTTTTTTTTGGATTTTTTTTTTTTGCAATTGTTTTATACTTGTTGTTGTTATTTGAGTTGTTGTTGAGTGTATAACGGGTGTTGGTGTTATATATTAAAAAGGAGTGTCCTCTTACGGTAGTAGCGCGTTATTCTCTCTCGGTTAAGCGGTACTTTCGGTGGTGGTGTTTTGCACCGGTTGGCTCTCCTGCAAATATATACATACGGCGAGCATTAATCAAATGCGGGAATGCGACAACAATATATTATAATGGCAGTAATTATGCAACGCGTGCTAATATATATATATATATATATATATATATATCTTTGCTTTCGTACATCTCTTTTTACGATGCTGCAAGTGAGGAAAAAAAATGCAATTCTTTGTAGGAGATAACGAGAACAAAAGTAAGAAAGTCCAGAAAAACAGCGGAAGAAAAATAAATCTCAACGTCTACTTTGTCGATCACACCTCTAATGCTTGATAGTGTAAGTGCGTAAGAAACTGCGATAACCGAGACGAGCTCCTGCAAGATTGAGAAAAGAAGAGAATATAAAGCGCCGTTACCTGTGGAGCAGGGGCCGCGGCAGGTGCATCTGAATCTTTAGGTGCATCCGACTTCTGCTCCGACTGAAAAGAGTACAAAAAGACACGTGCAAACAGTGTGTGCTAAGCGCTACCGCTCTGTATTCGTCGATAGATTTCGCGCACTCGGAGAGTCTTAAATTAAAAGCTTTCGTAAATGTCGAGTGGAAATAAAAGCTCGCGAATATTATAATTTAGTGTTTCAATATTTCGCGCAAATGTCAAAGTAGAACTTTTGATTATGATTCGTGTTTGAAGTGTCTTGTCGAATGCACAGAAGGAAAGAAATAAATATCAACAAGCAATCAATTGATACAGAAAATGGATAGATTTATAGATGTTATACATAGACGAAATTAATTAAAATAATGTTGATGATTTGCAGATTTTCGTAAAGCAAGCGTTTTTACAATGAAGACGTGTAGACATATCTTCACTGTAGTTCATGAAATTATATGCAAATGTATCAAATTAAATTCGTAAAATCGTCTTTTATAATTTTTCATAAAGAATCCGTAAAGAAGTTAAAATATGTTTACGCGAGTTATAGTGTCTTGAATAGGAAGAAGAAGAATCAAAAATACCTTGATAGATTTATCATAAGATTCAGGAGGAATATCGGCGACTTGTGATCGAAGGGAAGTTACGGAGGAGGAAGTGGGATTGGGGGACTTGCGATTGCCCGAGGATGGCAAGTTCTCTACTCTGTTTGTCTGTTGGCTCGAAGTCGCACGAGGTTGTCGTATTAATCGTCGTCTGTAACGTGGTCGTGGATTTCTTCGCGAATTATCGACCAAATTCTCGCCAATAGCTTCACCGTCGTCAGTCACCTAATTTTTTTTTTTTTTTTTTTTTTTTTTTTACAATATGTATCTAATCTTTATAATAGCTATCCGAGAGTTTTGACGATTACAGAAAATTTCGTTGGTGGCTATCTCTGCTTTATTTGTACAAAGTGCACAAAGTGAAACGGAAATCGTTAACAAACAGGACACATACTCCGTGCGTGAATAATGCATCGTCTATTATACAAGAGAAGGGAGATTACAGAATCTCTATATATCCTTGCTAAATATATAAACATAATTTCTAGGAACGAAAGAGTGCATCTAAGCCAAATACAATGTCTTTAAAGATGTCTGTAAAGATGGTATTATTAAGTTTCTTTTTTTTTATGGTAATAAGGATACTACACCGTGCAGATTTAAACAACTAAGTTCAGACTTAAAATTTTATTCATTATTTATACCAAAAATGCAAAATTGAAATGCGCGTTTACATTAATTACCGTGTAATAATACACAGCACTGCGCTGTCGTAGAAAAATAATAAAGGGATAATATATATCATTGAGGCGCAAGCAATCAAGGATAGTGAATCTTCAAGAAATTGTGTGTAATAGAAATCATAACATACACCAAAACTATTTAAATAGATTGTAGATAAGAAGTGTACAGAGAGAATGATCTACAATTTCGAGATCACGTATCTCGAATCGCCTTGATAATAAAGAAAGAATATTTTATCGCTATAAAGAATCTAATTCAAATATACAATATTCTCCAAACTCAAAATATCATTTCTCGAATCATTTCGTTTTTCAACTTTGGAATGTCTATATACATTTTGTAATTTTTGAAATGAAACGCGTGATTCGATACTTTTGTTCGCGTTATCAGTTGTTGTAATGTCCGGGAAAGCTGGAATGACTGTGAAAGTTAGAGATACTAACCCTCACCTGGCCATCCTGGCTGCGAGGACGTCGTGGCGGACCGCCACCTCTACCCCCGCGGAAGTTACGGCGGAAGTAACGTCGTGACGGAGCCCCGCGTCCACGACCGCCACCGCGTGGCGGGGCATTACCCTCGCCGTTTCCTTCCACTTGTTCACCACCTTCGCCAGCATTCTCTCCCTGCTGTGCGGGAGCGGGCCCAGAACGCCGTCCTCCGCGATAATAACCATCGTAATGACGCCGCAACCTATAGCGACGCTGTTGCTGCGGTGCCTGGCCCTCGGTCGGATTTGCATCATCACCGCTCTTTCCCTCACCTAATTTATATTCAAAAGAACAAGTTACTTTCTCTTGTTCTTCTCGTGTTCTTAAAGAGCAAGCAAAAATGTAGATAGAAATGATCCGTCGATATACCTTGGTCGTAACCTTCCTGGCCTTCGCGTGGTCTACGATTCTGAGGTCGGCCGTTACCGCGTCTCGGATACACCCAATGGATACCGCGATATCCACGACGCTTATCCGCGGCATAGGGCGAGCCCTTCACCGCTTCACCCGCTGGACCGGTGACATTTGCGGCTTCATGACCCTTCTCGCCGATGACGACGTCAAATTCCACGACCTCGCCATCTCCGACGCTACGTACGGCCTTCCTCGGATTATTTTTAACGATTGCCGACTGCAATTACATACGTAACATTGAGATACATCGCTGACAGCTTGAGAATTAAATATCATAATTAATATTAAATGCAAAAATGCTTACCTGATGGACGAATACATCTTCCTTGGTATCATTTCTGAAACAATCAAGACGAACAATTGTATTAAACGATCGATATCATATTTTTAATGCTAATTGAGATCGATTAAATATGTCCATAAAAGGCAATTAATTTCTTTAATAATTTTAGATATATATAAAAAAAAATTATTTTGTTCTCATAGTTTGCAATAGTAGAAAAATCATAATATTACATTTTAATTTTAAATTTAAATTACCAACCGCATTTGCAATTTATATCTGTAAAAAAAATGAAAAAAAAAAAAAAAAACTATTAAATCGTTTAAAAGCGGAATAATCACGTCCATCTGTTAATTGTGTATGTGTGTGTGTGTGTGTGTGTAAAAAATATATATCGTGGCATATAATGGAAATTTGATTTAATTGTATCGGTGCAAAACAACGTTCATTCGAATTCTCTACGAAGTTCCACGCGTGTATACAATACACCGCGTGTACGTCGCGAATATGTATGTCCCACGCATGAATTCGCGAGCGTGCGGACGTAATCGGAATCCATGAAGCTGCGTAGCAAAGCATGGAGTTGAAAGGTCGTCGAACCCTTGACTGCGCGCACACAATCAAGGGAGAAATACACAAAAGGCCATACACAAATGTATACCAGTTGCTACAAAGACTAGACACCATCCCTCTCTTTTCCTCTCTCGTCGTTACGCAATTAATAAAAGGTAAATCAAGTATATATAAAGAAAACGTAAAGATAAAATAAAGCTTTTTTTTTCCTCCCAAATCACCGAGCTAATGGAAATCGATATTTCCAAATAAAAATTGCAACGTCATACACTTTTATTTTTACAAAAATGTATTTTTGTAGATTGCAATCGCTAAAAATTGAACAAGACTCTTGTATCCAAATCTTTTTTTTTTATTTTCTTGTTATATATATATATATATATATATATATATATATATATATATCAATTACAGATTACAGAGCCTATTCAAATTTTGTAAAAAAGTTCCCTGATCTTCCAAATATTTGTTCAAAATTACACATAAAAGGAATATTTTAAATATTTTTTGATACAATTTTCTAAAATAAGTTTTTTTATTGTACAATGTTTTTCATATAAAGAAAAAATACAAAGTCACTCGAATGTTAAATTTACAAATGTACTAAAAAAAAAAAACTAGATAGCTTTTATTAAGATAAAAGTTTTTAATTTGTATGACATTTTATTTTTTATCCCTAAAAATTAGGAAAATAAGGAAAATGTATTACAATATATTCAATATTTTGTTAAAACATTGAATATATATATACACAGATATATAATTATAATATATTTTTGTGGATTACTTATTGCTTAGTATAAGAGCAAAATTATTGAAAAAAGAATTTTTTTTTTAATTTCTTGAATACCAATAAAATTCCATAAGAATCCCTGATTTCTTCAAATATAAAAAAATTCTCTAGGAATTTCAGATTTTTCATATTTTTCCAAGAAGTAAAGACACCCTGGATTCATATCAATTTATCATAAATAATATTGAGTGTGCACTTTTCTGGTCTTTTATATCAGATAATATCTATATTGTCGAATTTTGATGTACGTCTCGGAATATGTATCGATGCCGAACAGGCATGATTCAATGGGTATCGAGACGGAAGTTGCTCTTCCATTGTGGTAGTCGAGTTCACCGAAATCGTGGTAAACTCGTCGAATGAACAATGGATCTGTCGTCTCTACGAGGATTATTTATTTTCGATGAAATTTATTACGGTTGTACAAATACGGAGATTCTTATTTTATTTACTTCATGTATTATTTTCTAAATTTGTCTCGCGGAAATGTCTCTGAATAATTTTCGAGGAAGCCCAAAATACGTTCGCTTCTAATATCAACTGTTGTTAGACACTCACCGTATAAAATGACTTTTTCTCTTATATATTTCTTATATAATTTAAGACTTCTAATATTACATCGCGACATCGTCAAAAAAAAAAAAAAAAAAATCAATCGAGAAAATCAATTTTATATAATCAATGCAATTTTATATTTTTTATACCATTAAAAAAAATTAATATCTATTTTAATAATTAATATCTTTTACGAGTATTTTAATAAATTTATATCTTTACAAAAAATTGTTCCCGTAAATAAATCTGAATCAGTAAAAAAGACATATATAAAATATAAAAAACTAAAACTAAAATTTGTATAAATTAAATTCTTACTATAAATCGTGTTTTTTTATTATAAATTATTAAAAAAAAAAAAAAAATTCAGCTACTCGTGTTTTTATATTTTCTCAGAAGACAGACAAAAATCCAACTAAAGAATCGCTGGAATAGTTCAACGAAAGCGTTCTAAATTTATAAATAGTTGTATCGTAACAGCCTTCTCTCAAATATTTTACAATACCGGCTAGCGTCAGTGTCGGTGAAAGCGCATTCGAGAGCTCTCAAGTGCAAGCAAGTAAGCTAAAAAATTTCGTACCTGAAAACGATCGAAACCGTTTTTCGCCTCTACGTGTGTCGAAATCCTAATCTAAAGTAAAAGAAAGAAAGAAAAAAAAAAAAAAAAAAAAAAAAAAAGAAAAAGAAAAAAAAAAGATCTCAGAGTGTCTACTTAAATCTTGTAAAAAGGTTCCACTGAAAATTCCCTGGCCTTCCAGGTATTTTTATTCAAAATTCTAAAGAGAAGATTTTAAAGCTTTTCAGGTACAATTTCCTAAAATAAGTTTTTCTTTTTATTATATACGTTTCCTAATGTTTTTCATTCATATGAAAGAAAAACGCAAAGTCACTTAAGTTTCCAGTGCAAGATTTGCAAATGTATTGAAAAAAATTGAATAGCTTTTGTTAAGATAAAAATTAACTTGTATAACATTTTAATTTTTTATTATTAAAGGTAAAAATATAAGAAAAAATATATTGCATACTCAATATTTTGTTAAGCTATTGAATATATATAAACAGAGATAGATATATATTTATAATATATTTTGGTGGATGTAAGAGAGTAAATTATTAAAAAAAAAAAAAAAAAAAAAAAAAAAAAAAAAAAAAAAAAAAAAAAAAAATTATTTTTTAAAATCCTTGAATCCCAATAAAATTCCATGAGAATTCCCTCATTTCTCCGGATACAAAAAAATTTCCTGAGAATTCCAGGTTTTTCGTGTTTCAGGTAGCAGACGCCCTGGATCCCCTTTTATCATCTCGACGTAAATTTTTTTTCCATCGTGAAATTCCCGCGAAAAGCCTCATTGTCTGCGCGCAAAACTTTCGTATACAATACGCAGTAAAACAGGAGCATCTCCTCCGCGAGCATGCGCGAAAATTTTCTGGCCCTCGGCCAGATGAATAGAGGGACCTCGAAATAGCGAGGAACCGACTCTACTACGGACTGTGCACGTGCCGAATGAAGCGTCTATTTTCCGTACGGCAGAGTGCCAGGTCGAGGTTGCAGGTCAAATCTGTAGCGGGGAGAGAGGGACGATTTTTCTAATATTAGAGATCACTGTTTTGTCCGTTAAAATTGTTATCAATTAGTCTGGAAAGTCTTTCTTTAAATTTTACATTCGTAGCGCGATAAAATAATAAAGATCGATCGATCGAGAATCAATTCGCCACACGTTCATGAGTTCGTCAATTTCGGAATGGAATGAGAAAATTACAAGAGCAGAGTGTTTGATATCGTTGATGTTAATGAATCATTGATGATAATGGAATGCCTTGTTCATTAAGAAGGCAAATATGTTTAAAGAAATGGTACTTTGATAAATATTAAATGAGTTTATCTGTTAAATTAATATATTTTTAATTTTATGTTTTATATATCTATTTAATCTTTTAAATCTCTTAATAATCTTATAAAAATATTTGCAAAATATAAAAAAAAAAAATATACATATAGACATTAAGTTATCAACGACTGATCCGACTCATACTTATAGAAGCTCGTTGACTACCAAATTTAATACATGAGCTAAAATTTTCCAAAGAATAATCGCTTTAATTTGACATATGATGGAAATCGCATAATTTATTCGATAAACGTGATGAGTGGAAAAAAAAAAAAAAAAAAAAAAAAAAAAAAAAAAAAAAAAAAAAAAAACTGGACATATAGTTTTCACGGATAAGAAAATGCAACATTGAGAAAAATAATTAGGTACGCATATTTTTGTGTGTGTGTGTGTGTGTGCATTTATGAAAGACGGAGCAGTTAATACACAATGGCAAGTTAGTAATGCAAAATGAGCGTTCAAATTAAAATAGCACATGACTAATCCTTACGTGGGACACCCATACAAATAGATATATCTGTATTGTCTATCCTATTTAGTATTGTGTAAAATGACGGGCATTGCAATATAATCAAAAAATAAAAAGATAAAAAGTCAGTCGTATAAGAATATAAAATGACATATTATAATACAATGACTGACCTATTGATGAAACCGTAGCCACTCTTGACGTTGAACCATTTCACAGTCCCGGTCACTTTGTTTGCTGAAATAGAAGAAAAATTTATGATTTCAAGTACTAGACATGTAAGTATTTATACAAATTGATAAGAAAAAATTTCGTGCGTGTGCTTTAATTTATATATATATATATATATATATATATATATATATATATATATAATTTCTTTTTCTTTTTTGTTAAACTTTAAATTATATTTTGTGTGTCTTTTTTAATTAACATAGCATATAAGAATGTGTCATTAATTAAATATAACATATAAATAAAAAAGAAAAAAGAAATTTAATTATGAGAGAAATTATTTAAAATATTCAAGGAGAGCACGGAAAAGAAAAACGTTGAGTCAGAGATATCGTATGTATTTATTATTATTAAATTGTGAAAGTAACCTTGAGGAAGGAAATATATACGGAACAATTTAACGGAACAAACTTATCTATCTAACTTACATATTTACCCGAACACATCATTATTCGAAGTCGAAATATAATGACACTATATAACGTGACTAATATTTCTAGAAATAATGCATGAGAAGTAGCAGAAATTAAGTAAATACTCAATCGTGTCAAAAAGAAGAATTCTCAAAAGAGCAGTGACTTTTGTGATTAGAATGATAATTAATTTACATTTTTCATTTTTAAATTTTTAAGTAAATTTATTTATAGAGCTTAAAACTAGAAGAACTGTCTGAAATTTGAAAATTTACGACAAAAATAAATTTCATTTAAGAGTAATACAATAAAATAATAATTTATTTTATATATATATATATATATATATATATATATATATATAAAATTCTAGATTATTTTATACATATGAAATAATATATGTATGGCTTGCTCTTGCTCGGCGAAAATATGATAAGACTATCTTAATAACAGTTACACACGACCTTGAAGCAGTATAACCCAAACAAAGGTCGAAATCAATGTCATAATGATAGATCCAACGATGTTCGCGAAATTCCTCAGATTGAAAATCGCAATAATTTTCTTCGCTAAATGATATTCACACCGGGATTTATGTAACGCTGAAATGAACTGAGGGCTTAAATAATTAATTAAGCGCATACAATACATTTAACGAGATACGACATTGTATTAATTCAAAACTGACGTCTGTCCTTTGAACGATACAGAGTTTCAATTAAATTAAAAAGATGAAACTCAAAAATTTTGGCTTTTACATTTTTTCAAATTTTCATATCCATACAGAAGCTCTCCTTAGAGGAGTGGAATAAATTTATACGACTTCCTCCAGATACCTAATGGAGGTATCACATGCGATTTTGATTTGAATTTTCGAATATCCTCGGTGAAAAGATTTAACCTTCAACGATCCTTTTTTGTTCCGGGAAAACAAAGGCTGAAAGGATAAAATATTGTCGCCCGAATTTCAAGACTTCCCCCCCGCCACGTGTTCAAATGTACGAAACGATAATTTCACCGGCGAATAATACGAGATGTAATCCGGCGAGTTTTGAAGGCGCAATTGCAATACGCTTGGCTGCAAAAAGCACGCGGCTACGACGCGCTTACGTAACGAAAACGTGGGGAGCGCGCGCGCGCGCGCGCGCGGCGCCGGATATCTCGGATCCCCGGCGCGGTCACTCCGGAAGGCAAAAAGATCGATATCCGCCGCGGATGGATCCCGTCCGTTCCCGGGGGAGGTCTCCTCGTCGACGTCGATTCTCGGCATCCGCGATTGTTCTTCCCCCCCCTCCCCTTTTTTTTCCAGATTACACGACGAGGAACGCGCGATGTCGGCGAAAATCGATCAGACGAGAGAAGATTCAGCGAGCGAGCATCAGCTGATGGGAAAATGGACGACGTCGAGAGAGCGTTTGGCCGCGTCTCGGCGTCGCCTCGTCGACGCGCTTCGTCCAAGACTCCGTCGAGGAAGCCGGAAGAGGGACTCGACGAGGAGAAATTTCGGCGCGATTTTTCTTCCCGGCCACATGGCCTCTGTCGGACGTGATCGCCGCCGAGAGAGAGAGAGAAAGAGAGAGAGCGAGAGAGAGAGAGAGAGAGAGAGGGAGCGCGCGGACGCCATTACGGGCGGAGGAACGCGCGGCGGAATTTTTTCGTCGCATTTATCGGCGCGGAAAATCGCCGCGCGCGCGATAATAAATGCAAGCGCGTTTTACTCACCGATGACCATCTTCTGCTGGACAGCCTTGGGTTGTTCGGGCTGCTTCTCGGTCTCACCCATGGTGGTAAAGGTGGAATTGAGACGCGCGAGTACGTCCGTACCTAGATGTTTCCTTCTGTCTGGTAATGATGTTAATACCTATCTGATGTCGCAATGGAGGTGCCTCCAGGCGACCGGGTAAACACACCATGCCTAGCGTGTAACGCGACCGCTGATTCGCTATCCCCCGCCGTGCGGACGACAAGTCGGCCAATCGCGCGCGCCGTGCTTTCACGAGGATCCTCGAGCGGCGCCGGAGACGGCCGAGGCGAGGCGCGCATGCGCGTCGCCGGCACCGTCACCGGATCCCCTCACGCGCACATACACGCACACAAGCGTAATTTTGAGTTTAACGAATTTTCAAATATTTTCATTCAAATGACCTTTGATTCTTTATCTTGAGAAACTAAGTGGGAGAGACGTGGGACAATTTAGTTTCTAAATTCTTGTAAACAATAGAAGGAAGAATGTGGTATCCTAGGTAAGAAAAATATCCATTTAAGGTAAGAAAAGAAGAATGAAAAAAGAAAGTTAGCTTTATAAACTGTTCTTTCTTTTTTTTACAGCATACAGAGGGTAGAAATAAATGTATAGAGAGAGACGAGATATTTGAATTCTAAACAATATATACAGCAGAAAGTAAGAATTGTTTAAGATATATATCAAAACACAAAGAAAAAAAGAAAAAATTCGAAATATAAATAACATACGTATAATAATTCATATTCTAAAATTTCTAGACAAAAATCAAAAAGAGAAAATTTAATAATGTTAACTTAAATAAAAACATGTATTTTTTCTAATGTATGTTATATCTGATATCTGATATAAGAGCCTGAGATTTTACATATACATATACACATTATAAAATTGTCAATAATATGCAATGGTACTTGTGCTGAAACATTTCAAATTTATGTTAATGAACAAAATCAATAATCATTTTAATCATTTGAAACTTGTTTTGATTGAATCATGTTCAGATTCTCTTTCTTTAGTGAATAACGTTGATTTTTAATTAGTAATATATGAATCTTTTAAAATTTATAATTATTTGAGCAATTTGAAGATTTAAAAAAAAGTAATGAAGGAATGATACATATATTTATAATTCTATATAATTGTACGCTTTTACTACATATATAATTGCAGTAATATATTTGTCTTATCTTATATTAATTAATGTGTAAGAACACATGACGTTAATTGTTGTATGCACATGTTCGCACATGAGTAGATAAAAGGCAATGATAGTACAATCAAATAAGAAATCCATGTGTAGAAAATACATCTCATTGGAATGAATTAAAAATATATCTTAATATTACATATTATCATTAATAATTATTATTGAATCGGTATTATCAATCTGTCATAAATAATAAATACAATTTATATATTTTATTCTAATCTTTTATGTAAAGTTTTCATCACATACAAGACATACAAGACACACTTTTCTTATTCGTTGAACTTTAATTTAAATGTTATCGTATACTAGATTTTTTCTCATAGTTGGAAGAACATTTGCTTACACAGAAATTTCACTCATTTCTTCAAATAACATAACAAAAATATAGGAAGGCAAGAGATGTTTATTGCTTATAGCAAACGTCAAATTTCTATTACGTAAATTACTTGTTATATTTTGAGAGATACACGATATGCTTGTAACGATACAAAACTTTCTAAGATAAAAAGTATTATGTACCTAGGAACAACGAAATAAACACATAGATATGTTAATGTACATGAAAATAATAAGAATATCGTATATATATATATGAGTTATGAGTTACATACATTGAGAAAAAAAAGGTATCTATCAATGAAACGTCAGATGTAAATTGATATGATTATAAAAAAAGAATATAATGATAGATTCTATCAGACTGTTCAAATCATTATAACTTAAAAAATTGTCTACACAATTATCCCATTATTCATTAATTACAAATGTACAGATGAATAAACTTGGATTTCTTTATTATATGTTGCATTATAACGCACAACATTAAAGTTCTGTGAGGATGTGCTGTTGCGTGAATTTGAAGCATATTTTTGTAAAAATTATGACATTTCTTTTTAATAATTAGAATGAGCTGAAACATTAGATGTTATTATACATATGGGTTATTTCATCTATAGAATTATTTAATGGATATTTCGATCAAAATCAACTTCTTTATTAATATGGAAAAATGAATTTATGTAACAGAGAAACTAAAATTCAGTAAGAAAGAAAAAATTTTTTATTTATATAATAAACATATATATATATATATACATACGTTTTATATTTTTTGAATTGAATCATATGATAAAAATATATAAAAAAAGAATTTGGAATCGTAAGGATAAATCTTTTATCATCTTGTATCTGCAATTATTATATAAAAAGAAATTTATTATTAAAAAACATATTATTATTTATAAAATTTATTAATTTCTTTCTTACTTATTTTTTCTTATCTAAAAGTATTTCAGATGATAAAAATTTTAGATAATAAAATTAGACAAAATACCCAATGTATGTTTATACATATTTATATATATTGTGGACTTATATATATTACAGGGTAAAAGACACTTAGCAACTCCGTCACCGAACAAACTTTAAAAAATGCGGCAATAAAACCACTTATTACTTTATCATTTTCACAATATATAATTTGTGTCATATGATTTATTTATCAAATTTATTAAATGTCGAATGCAATTTGCGTATTAATTATACGTTTTATATTCACGCGAGAAATTATATATAAATTAATATAATTGAACAAACACTCCAAATATATATTTCAACGAAAATATGCACTCAAACGAGCGACGTTTACATTCTCCATCATCTCGGTTTTCGAGTACGAATTGTCCTAGATCGCGGCGCGGTTGATCCACTCCCGATGCTGAACATGCCAGGTGTCGAGGGGTTGAAAGTTGGTGCTGCTGATGTTCCGAAATTTAGTGTAGTAGTCGCTGGCTGTTGTGTAGTAAAGTTAAATCCTGTTGATGCTAAAAAAAATGATTGATATAATTGAGCCAGAATATTTAAAGAACATAATCAAGAGTAATAATAATATTTTGCAGGAGTTTATAAATACAATTTTCTTGTATCTGAAATTTTATTTGCCACATATAACTCAATGATCTTTATATGTTTACAGTTATATTAGTAATAAAATAATTTATTCAAAAGTATTTACCTGGTTTGGGAGCTGTAGATCCAAATTGGAACGGAGTGGACGATGCAGCCGTAGAATTGTTGCTTGCAGCTTGAAAATTGGATCCGAAAGGAAACGCAGTGTTCTGTTGCCCATCCTTCTGATTATTCCCAAAGACAAACATATTATTTGTGTTATTACTCGCATTATTAGCATTGCCGGCTCCGAAGGCGGGAATCGAAGACGATGTAGATGTACCCGCAAAGCCCGTAGTAGTCGCGGGCGTTGCGCCAAATGGAGATTTATTATCACCGAACATAGTGCCGCCACTTGCTGCAGCCCCAAACGTGAGGTTTGTAGGATTTTGCGTGCCGAAAGTGCTCGTCGTTGCCAAAGGTCCGAAAGTTCCACTAGCCGGCGTAGCGTTTGTTCCGAATATGGGAACCGATGTATTCTTATCGGTCGATCCGAACATATTGGTCGTACCGCCGAAAGCTGACGGTGTTGTCTGCGATGTTCCTACGCTTGGTGTTCCAAACGCAGGCGTCGTGATGCTCGTGCTATCAAAGCCAGGGGTGATCGTACTGGTGGAGACATTACCAGTGATGTTGAATGTGGACGCGGTTGTGCCGGCTTGCGTGGTCGAATTGAATAACGATGAGGTCGCGCCAGCTTGCGTGGTCGAACTGAATAATGGTGAGGTCGTGTTGCCAAACATGCCACTTGCTGCTCCGAAGGAAGGCGAAAGCTTCGTCTGTCCGAAAATTGGCGTGCCACTACCGAACATTGAAGGCGCAGCGGTCGTTGAAGTCGTCAAATTGGCATTAGCATTGGCAAATAAATTGGAACTGCTGCTTGGAGAAGATGCAGTGTTGGTCGTCGTAACAAAGATCGAAGGCACCGTGGTAGTCGGGCTGTTAAATATACCAGTCGTCCCCGGTACAGCTGGTGCGGTTCCGAAAAATGATTGACTATTGTTGGTCGTACCAAAAATATTTGTGCTCGTAGTTGTATTCGATGTAGTGGGAAAAATGGAAGTGGTTGATACACCGAATTGTGGAACGGTGATTGTAGACGTGTTAAATTGCGGGGTGATGGTCGTGGTAGACGTACCAAATGTGAGAACAGCATTATTCTTCATTCCACCAAAATTGGTTATATTACTGGCAGTTGTAACTGGTAAAATTGTAGCTGTTGATGTCGCGTTTGAAATATTGGAAGTGCCAAAAGCAAACAGAGGTTTGCTAATAGATGAAGTAGATGTTGAAGAAATAGTGGATGTACTGAGCGCAGGTGCATTCAATAATCCGGATGTTGGTGTCGATGTCGCTAACGATGTGACATTCGTAAATAAGTTACTTGCGGCGGTCGTCGTCAAATTATTGGATGTGAAAAAATTAAAAGATTTAGTCGTAACTGGCGGCAATGATGTCGTCTGGCTGCTCGTGGGACTTCGAAAAGCATTCACTTTCGATTGGTTGTTACTGTCAGATGGGCCAAATATGAAGCTATTCTTTGGAACGGTACCGTTGCTTCCGAAAATGAACGAAGGTGGAGACGTGGATGTTGCTGTTGTGAGACTATTCGATGTACTGCTTGCAGTACTATTAAAACCAGCACTGATGATTGATCCTGAAGTTGTCTTAGCCGGCAATATCATCCCACTGGATTGAGACGGTAAACTTGATGTTGTAGTTTGAGCGATCGTAGCGGGAGACGAAAATGTCTTGGCATCACGGAAAGTGAAGGTAGAATTAGCCTGTGTAGTAGATGAAGAGACTGCAGTAGAAGTAACGGTTGTACTTGTAGTAATAATCTTATTCGTTTCGATTGTCGTAGCACCCGTAGCACTAGAATTTATAAATGCCGAGCTCGATGGCGTTTTATCGACTGGTAAGAAATTAATAGACGTTGATAAAGACGTTGGTGTGGTAGTAGGAGTAAATGTAAAGGTAGTGCTACTTTTCGGTAATGAACTACTCGACGTTGCATTTGGTTTCACAGTAGGAGAATTATCATAAGTGTAACTTGGACTCGAAGATACGGTTTTTTGTAAAGACTCTGTATTCGCCATCACGGGTGCAACTGATACAGCTTTCGCTTGATCAATTGTTCCGTTTCGTTCGAGAGTATTTATTGATGACATGTTTGACTGCACTTTAGTATTCGGTGTGGCATTCGGTGAGCTAAAAGTTATGGCCGGTTTTGAACCAAGATTCGTATCGGGACTCGACGAAGAGGAACCACTTGGAAGAATAGCCGCGGTGGAGAGCGGCATAGTATTGATGTTGGTTGTGGTTGTCAGAGAATTGAGGGTCGCGCAAGTGACCGAGCACGTGACTGGAGGCGTAACTGTCGCGTTAATATCGTCCGCTTGTATAACGACGTCCGGATTGATTTTGTTCTCTGCTGAAAGAACAAATAAGAAAGTTGTTATATTAAATTACAAGGAGAAAAAGAGCAGAGTGTAATAAAAATTTTTTTCTGGTAAATCTTTGAATCAAAGTTTATTTAAAGAAAATTATTGATATCTACATAACGTATATTTTAAGTAATATTATATTACTTACCTTTTCCTGATATTGCGTCGAACATACTTTGAAGTCTGGCTTTCATATTAGTTCGCCTCATATTTCGTATATCCTCCCTCTTTATCTCTTCCACATTATCAATTGCAAACTTGACCTTTATGTTACTTGGTTCTTCTACGAGCGACTTCAACCGTTCATTTCGTTCGGGTTCAGCTCTCATAAATAGTTTTTCTGTCAATTTTGATGGATCAACGGATTTGGTATTATTAGTTTCAGTGGTATCTTTTGTCGGAGTTTTGTGAGTTATTTCTGCTACTGTGTTTAAGTTGGTTCTTGATTCTTTGTTAGAAGACTTCAATATTCCCTTCATCAGGGGAAATTCCGTTTTCTTAGAATTGTGCGCCTCGAGATTTCTCGAATATATTTCTTTAAACTCGGGTTTATCAGTATGACTTGTATCTAAATTCTGTGATTGCAGTACAGTAGGAGAATTATCGGAATGTGTGCTTTCCAATGATTTGAAGTGCTTTTCGAAGTCGGGTGTCCCACTACGTGAGAAATCAACTGTGAAAAAATATTGATAAAAATTTATGTGCCAAATGTAAAAATTACTGATACATAATTATAGATAAAATTTAATACTCACCTGCTTTTCTTTTAACGCCAGCAGCAACATGCATACTCGAACTCAGCGAATTCAAGATATCGTAACAGGATCGTGTTTTTGTACGTTTTGCAGGTCTAACTGATTTATTTTGAGGAGAAAGATCTTCTTCCGATTTGGACGAATCATCCCTACCACGTTTCTGTTTGTTTTCTTCTAGAATCAATTCCCTTTCCTCATTGAAGAAACTGTCTGTCTTTTGCTTCTTAGCAACATCAAAACTGACATCCTCTGTCGATGCGTGTCGTTTTAACGATATCTCTTTTAATACTTGTACAACGCTCGTTGGTGATCTGTTCTCTGCATGACAAATATTAGACAGAATCTTTTGCCTTTCCGGTGGGGAGTATTTCGTCACATCTGGTGCTGCTATCCTAACTGTCACAGGCATTCTCAGCTTTGTGGATTTTGCATTCAACAGAGGAATTGGACTCGCATAAACATTAACTCTCGGAAACTGCCCAGCACCATATTGAGACTGATGAGTTAATTTATTCTTTGCCTCTGTAGCATACTTGCTTAATCTTGTCGTAAGACCTGGCGATGTCACATCCGTATACACCCTTATTCAAGAAAAAGAACAAAATATACATGTATACAGTAGTTCTAACATAAGATATTATCGATACAAATATATAAAAATATTTGTTACAACCTTATAATTATTAAGAGGAAAAAAATAATAAAAATATACTCACTTTGGATCGATATTATATCTTGTCGATGCTAACAACGGTCCAGCTACAGTCTGAACTGTCTTTATGCCTGCTGGTCTAGGACGCATCGCAGGACTGATACTCACGCCCCATGGAGAACCCTCACTAAACTGCGTCATATTCTCCCCATAACTCAGCGTATGAGGGGACATCTTCTTGGTGGGTATCCGGCGCGAGTCAGGATCTACGTCGCCGTTTCTGAAGTTCCCCTCTCTATCACTGGGTTTCATCACCGGCGTGGAGGTGTGTTTGCCGAAGGCGGATTGTCGCTGTTGCCGCGACAGACGATTATTGTCGCCGGCGTCGTAAAACTTACCAGCGTCCCCCGCGAGCGCGTCATCGGTGCGCGTGCGACACGGGACGCACGGGATCGGGCTCAATTGATCGATCGAGCTGAACCTAGACGCCGATAAGGACGCGGACGTCGACGTCGTGCTGTCCTTGCGCTTGACGGCGACGTAAGAATCGCTGCTCAGCTGATAAGCGGCCGCGTGTCGCTTAGGCATCCTGAATGGAAAATGTTCGCGGTAACAACGACTCGCACTTTGCCCGAGCTTACGCACTTGTCCGATACCGTGGCCGTAGGCGATCCGGAACGCCGCGTCGAGCTCGTGGACCGCCTCGCTCAGGTAACCGAGTATCTGATAAGCGTGCGGGGACACTAGACTGTCGTTGGCGAGGAGGGAATAACATGCGTACACCACCAGGAGCAGGGTGAGCGCCAGCGCCAGGATAGCGCCCCAGGCGCCGTAGATCAGCAGGCACCCGCACGTCACGCTTATCAACACCACGGCAGCGCGGTTACCGAAATCCCACATAGTACTGTGCTTCAAAAAGATAACCTCCCCATGTTTGAAAAGAGCACATTCACTGCAATTGTCGGAACTTGCCCGCGGGCAATGAGATCATCGATATAAATCGATATACGTGTCCGGCGTTGCCGTCGTCGATTATTGGTGGGAAAGGCGCGCCGAGTGCGAAGGTCGATCCGTTATTTTCTCTATTTGAGATGCGAGGAAAAAGGAGCGTAAAATCATCCGAAGAACGTTAATCTCCTTTTTTTTCCCATCTCTACATTTAAGGCCGCGTCCACAATAGGTGTAAGTGAGCCGTAAGAAATTAACCAATCATATTCGATTATTTTTCTCACATTCAACTGTGATTGGTCTCATCCCCACCACTACGGTTGCGTGTTGTTTTAGCGTGGACCTTTTGGAATCAGTTTCTTATTGAGGCTTAAGGCCCTTGTACAATGTGAGACAATAGTGATAAGAACAAGGGAATAGCGACAGCGATAACAATAGCCAATGAGAACTTATTCTTTTTTGAAAAAGCAGTGTTTTTATTGAATTTTTATTGCCTATCGTTATCGCCATTCCCTTGTTCTTATCGCTATCTTATCGCATTGTGCAAGAGCCTTTATTATATCTACTATATAGATTATATAGATACTATAGATTATAAATCCGGGCTTAAACCCTGCACGCAATAGAGAGAATATTAGAAATAGAAATAAATATTAAATTTTAAGAAGAACAATTTGGAATTATTTTATTTTAAATAAAGAAACGGAATGTATTAACAATAAAATTAAAATTAAGAATAATTAATCCGTTTTCTCCTTCCTATTAGGTTTTCATTAAAAATAGAAATAAAAAAATTCTTAAAATTTAATATTTTATTTCTATTTTTAATATTTTCTCTATTGTAAGCAGGGCCTTAATCTTATCAACAGCCATATTGGATTTTAACATTTCAGGACATTTCTGATTGGTTGTTATTTCGTACGGTTGCGCATTCGCGGGATTGGTACATCTTTCGCTGAATTATCTATTGTTCAATTAATCATAGGCCTTGATCCCTGATGACACTGCGCTGCGCACACGTGACAGGCTCCGAGACGTCGCGCATGTCGTGAAAGACGGAGAGACAGAGGCGCGCGAGCTTAACCTAAATCTTGCTTAAGGGAGTACGCCGGTACGAACGTAGAAAAGAAAAAAAAATGTCGTGGTTATTCGGCTATCGGAATTCGCAGCCGCCGCAGGATTTCTCGCAATTCGTCGCGCAACCGCCACCCGGTGCGGGTGGCGGCGACAGCGTCAGCGGTGGCGGTAACAACCCTCCGTCGAGGATCAGCAGTTCTCAAATGGAAGCGTACAGATTCGACTCGGCCGCCCTGGAACGGGCCGCCTCAGCTGCCAAGGAACTCGAACGATCCAGTACGATGTTTCTCTCTTATTGACAATCCCTCGCGAGATGTAATTCCTCGTGGAATTACGTAAGCCAGCGGTTTACGTAGAGGTTAGGTATGGCCATCCACGAGGAAGGGAAGGGATATCTCGCGTGCGCGATGACGCAACTTTCCGCGGTGAATTTTCACCGATTGATCCGGCGAATAATGATTTTTCCCGAATCTTCGAGACACGGATCTTAAATGATAGTAATCGGACGATGACATTATTATTGATTGTCAGTTATATACCTTATGATTTTATTTGAGATTTTTCTGCATATATGTTTTTCTTAAATTATATAAATGTTATTGCAAAAAATGTTAATATTGTTTTTGCTTTCAATATTTTATATAGAATATTTATATTTTATATATAATATATAAATTTTATATATAATGTATATATTTTATATAGAAATGTATATATTTTATAAATGTATATATTTTATATATAAATATTTATATAGAATATATAAAATATTGAAGCAAAAACAATATTAAAATTTTTTGCAATAATTTATATAATTTAAAAGAAAAATATATATGCAAAAAATCTCAAAATCATAAAATATGTAACTGACAATCAATTTATATAGAATTTATATAGAATATATAAAATATATATTATTAAAACAAGAAAATTTTCTGTACTAATACTAATTAAAAAAATTTTAATATATATATATGTATACAGTTGATTGTGTATTATTATAAATTAAATTTATAACAAATTTATAATAAATTTGTTAAATATGTTGAAAATGACAAAGATAATATGAAATTAAATAAAATAATTGATTGTTTACTTATTAGTTGCATACTTATTATTGCAAAAAGCATCAATATTGTTTTTGCTTCAATATTTTAAAGAAAGAAAATATATAAAAAATATATATTATTAAAATGATTTTCTATAACACTGTTAATTTTAGAAATTATAATATATATAATTGATTATGATATTGTTACAAATTTAACTTATATTATTTTAATTGTCAAGAATGTCAAAAATAATTTGTGTGAGATTATAAAATACTTGTAGTAAAATATTATTTTATTTAATTATAGAACATGCAAGAGAAGCCTTGGATTTATCTAAAATGCAAGAAACCACAAGACAAGTGGAATTGCAGACTGAAATGAAGAAATACGAAGCCAGTGTTGAACAGTTTAAAGTGGAGCAAAAACGAGTGGATGCTGAGGAAAGAAGAAAAACTATGCAAGAAGAGACAAAGCAGCATCAAATGAGAGCACAGTATCAAGATCAATTGTCTAGAAAGCGTTACGAGGATCAATTAATCCAGCAACAAAAGATGAACGACGAAAATCTGAGAAGGCAAGAGGAATCGGTAGCCAAACAAGAAGCCATGAGAAAAGCTACGATAGAGCACGAGATGGAATTGAGGCATAAGAACGAGATGAGGAAACTAGAGGCAGAATTAAAGGCCAAAGCAAAAGTTGACAGAGAAAATCAAGATCTTAATTTAGAACAGATTAGATTGAAAGCTGCAGAGAAGAGGATTACCGTTTTAGAATCTATAAAGTAAGCAAGCAGCACATTACTTACATTTTATTATAAATATAAATTTAATTTCATAATTATTATATTTTTCAGAACAGCCGGCTCAGTATTAGGCTCGGGAGCCAAAGCCATGCTAGAAGATTGGGATAAGATCCTCGCGGCGGCGGGCGGTCTGTCGCTTGTAGCCTTCGGAATATACACTGCCAAGAGTTCGACTGGCGTAGCATCGCGCTACATCGAGTCTCGCTTAGGGAAACCGTCATTGGTACGTGAGACATCTAGATTTACGTTCCTCGATACCATCCAGCATCCAATTCAAGCGGTGAAGAAGTTGAAAAGCAAACAGACCGACGCGCTGTCCGGCGTAATTCTTGCACCGAAACTCGAGGAGAGGCTGCGCGACATTGCGATAGCCACGAAAAACACGAAGCAAAATCGCGGCATGTATAGAAACATACTGATGCACGGTCCGCCAGGAACTGGTAAGACTATGTTCGCTAAGAAACTGGCCGAACACTCTGGTATGGATTACGCGATCGTGACGGGTGGTGATCTGGCGCCGTTGGGTAGAGACGGCGTGACTGCTATTCACAAGGTGTTCGATTGGGCATTGACGTCCCGAAAGGGATTATTGCTGTTCATTGACGAGGCGGATGCATTTCTAAGAAAACGCTCGAGCGAACATATCTCGGAGGATCTCCGAGCGATGTTGAACGCGTTCCTGTACCGGACCGGTGAACAGAGCAACAAGTTTATGCTGGTGCTCGCGTCGAATACGCCCGAGCAGTTCGATTGGGCGGTAAACGATCGACTGGACGAGATGGTGGAGTTCCGTCTTCCGGGTCGCGAGGAACGCGAACGTCTAGTCCGCCTGTACTTTGACAAGTTTGTCCTGCAACCGGCGATCGAGGGTAATAAGAGACTGAAAGTTGCGCAATTCGACTATAGCTCGCTGTGTAGCAAAATGGCCGATCTGACAGAAGGAATGTCTGGACGAGAGTTGGCAAAACTCGGGGTCACCTGGCAAGCAGCGGCCTATGCTTCAGAGGACGGCGTGTTAACGGAAAAGATGGTCATGGATAGGTGTCTCGAAGCCATTAAGCAGCACAAACAGAAGGTGCTTTTTAATATTTAATAAATTAAAAACGCAAAGTCCGAAACTCATTGAAAAGATGTTTAACATATTTTATTACGACGTTTTTTTTAGATATATGCTTGCATTTTATGAAATTCATGGAACGTATGGAATTTACTTATGGTGTGTTGCTTATGTTACAGGTACAATGGCAAAGCGAGCAAGAGAAGCAAGAATCGAAGTCAATATATGCCGCGGAGGACGACGCAGTTGTCCGTTCGACTTCAAAAGTTCCGGCGATAGAACCATGTCCGGGAAATACAATAGCTACAGCCTAGATAATTGCAAGATGCAATTGTGAATGATGTTTGAAAGATCGGGTTAATAGCGAGATTCAATAAAATATGGACGGGTTAAAAGTACAAAATGCCGCCCAGAAGAAGATTACTCTGGCGATTTTTGTATTGTAAGGCAGATTCATGGGACTCTCGATTGGTCGCACATTGGTCACTTGTTACAAATGTATATTTACATAGGACAATTAAATCATAATTCTATAAATGCTTCTCATCATTCCTCATCTTTCCTTGTGACAGCGTGAAAACTGATGAGATTGTTCTTCATAAATTAGATGGATAATTTTTTTTAGGCGACTTCAAGAAGAGCAATTATATTAATTTATGCGTGTTTACTGAGAAAAAAAGGGGCGAATATCGAATATTTTTTGCCACCACAACAAACAATGACAGACAGATACATCTTTGAGCTCGTCAAAAATAATTTGAAACATCACACTAATATTAATTAGTAGAATTATGATTAATTCCTATCGTGATTTCTGCAGTAATTTAGATTATTTGAAATTTTAAAAAACATTAAAATATTTTTCCATATTCCAGCACAAATATTTTCCTTATCAATTATCTTCGCTTTTTCAGAAAAGTGCGGTGAGACTAAATACTGTTGCAAGAAATGCAATCAATGTCACGATTATTTTTATATTATCGTTCAAAATAACGAAAAGATTTGATGACCTTGTAGAAGAAATCGCAGTCGTGTATATGTGAATCCATCTATCGATTTAATCTCTTCATCTGGCTTCTCTTGTAAATTCTCGCCAGAAGATTGTTTGTATTACCATTCCGACAACACGTTACGACATTCAATTCGATTCGGACTATCAAATCACCACTCTTATCACCGGCGTCTTCACGAGCCTTGTGTACAATTTTTTTTTTTTTGCAATTCTGTTATACTCGCACACATTTCGTCAGACTTTCTCGGTATGATTACATTATTGAGGCCGGTTACCCTTGCGTAATTATACGTATATACACGTGATCGAGATGGAGAAAAGCGGTTCGCTGCTTATTATCGTGCGACGCGTCGTTAAAGACGTAAGAGGAAACCATGAGGCGCGCGGGTGAAGAGGCCATCCGCTAGTCATAACACAACAATACTTTATGATAGAACATCGAATGGACATGTTTCATGTCACAATCGGGCAATTAGCTCGCATCGGGGAGAAAAAAATGCACACATAAATTGCATGATGTTGCTATTATATCCGCTGAGCCAGGCGCTGAACTTTCTTGAGAAGATTGTAGAATTTTTATGAAAAATTATACTTATTATGTATATAAATTGTTGACACATTTTCTGCATTTTACGAGCTAAAGATAAAATGTAATTATATAATGTTAAATGATTTATGTAATGATAAATAAATTATATAATAAGTGATTAAAATTACATAAAATTACATAAAATATTCGCCTAAGGTTTTGAAATTTTAATAAAAAATTAATATAATATTGAAAAAATTATATAAATTATTTTTTATAATATTTTTAAATTATATATTACATGCAAAAAAATTTGGACAAATTTAAATAATTTCAAAAATCTATGAGAAGGTCAAACATTTTAAAAAAGGAATATATTTGAAAATTTGAATACGTTTATCCTGTAATATATAGGGTGTTTTAGGAACGGTTAATGAAACTTTTGGATCTTATAATTTGACAATAATTTATTGATTTAAGGCGAACAACTAGAGCACAGTTTTGTACGCACGAATAAAAATTTTGATATCGAAAAAAGTTTATCCCAAGTTTATTGAACGATCGTGCGAATAAATCATTCGTGCGTGAAAAAAGTACGCGCCTTTTGTAGAAAATTGAATTTGAAACAAGAAAGTTTATAAGTCCGGAAACGCTTCGTTAAAAAATTATATAGTTAATAAACTTCCAAAAAATCACGTTTTTTGGTGATTTTTAAAAATAATAAAACTTCAAAATTCTTTATTCTATATATTATATTTTGAAGAAAATAACGAAATAAATCTAAATGGATAATTAAATAACAAACTAAATTACACCAATTTTATTTAATTCTGATAAAGCGTTAAAAAAACAAATAAACTCAAAGAAACTAAAAAAGTAGAAATTTGAAAAAACCATTTTTGATGATTTTTTTGTGCAAACACTACATTCGTAATGCAAACATAAAAATGTTCTTATTAAATTTTGATTATAACTAATTACTTACAGAAAGTTTATTATAACTTACTATAATTTTTTAACAAAGCGTTTCCGGGTTTATGTTTATGACACCTGATTTGAGAACATCCTGTATATGTAAACTTAACTTATCTTATCCCGTTAATTTTGTTATCTTTTTGACGTAATGCTTTTTTAATTTGCCAATTGAAAGAAAAAAAGAGGGAGAAAGTGAAAGGCGCCGTTGCATCTGCAAAAATATAATAAATAAAATGTTTATATACATAAACATCGAAGAGATAAGTTTCTTAGAAATTATATTTCCACATATAAAGTGATTTGCAATATGATTTACGTAAGTGTAGGATTATCTATTTGAAAACTTTTTTTTATATATGTTTATTGAATTAGAATTACAAGATCTTATAAAAATCATTTTAATATGCTTGTAGATAGCATGTACATCGAGCAAGATCTCGTCCTCCGTGTGACATCTTGGCATTAATTACATTTATCACTACGGAATCTTACATCTCCTTTTGACATTATTATTATATTTCTTTCATGCGTTCGATGCATGATTCCAACGACAGTGATAAAACAATTTTACATAAAAATTTATGTAAAAGTAGATCAAATATTCTCACTATTATTACGATTCGCTATCTAATTATAGTTATTGTGAATTGTCATTTAATTATGTACATATCAATTATATATCATTTTATTAAAATTGTTTTTTACTCATATAGTGCTAATAATTGCGCGTCTAGTACATTCTGAGAATGAGATGGTTTTGATATATTTTTAAAGCATCAAATTAAAAAAAAAAAAAAAAAAAAAAAAAAAAAAATTATTTAAAAAATTCAAATAAAATTAAAAAAAAGATATATAGGTATGTAGGGAAAAATTATTCGGATTATTTATTGTTTTATCGATAGATTTTTGACCGGTGTTTAACTCTCACATGTAAATAACGATAGCGCCGACGCGTTTCTCTCGAGCTTCCCCGAGTGGGGAGATATCTCGAATCATGTTTTTCCGTCTGCTGGCGATAAAACGTGGTCGTACGATCCCCCATCCGGCACAGCCTCCTTTAACTCCCGCGATAATGAATCGAACGACATCGATTTATTACGTAGACAGCCGTGGATACAAAAATAAAGCGTACCCTGCTAAAGCGCTATCTTTTCGAAGCGCTTTAACACCCGCTAGTATGTCCAGGTCAACAACGACCTTGACACTGAGTTCTCATCTTTCTGTTTTTCCTTTCCCTCAAGTATCCGCATCTACATCTCTTGCATTGTGTTTGCGATTGACCAAAAGCGAGACGTTGCGACGCCTTTAGGATAATCCTATGAATGTCAGAAAAAAAAAATGGTTTTACTTTTCTAAAGAGGTTCTTTTCTTAAGGGTCTGTCGGAATTTTTCTTGCACTTGAAATCCTCAGGTAGTCTCTCCCCGAAATATTGGGATACCTGAAACAGGACAGGCAGGGGGAAGAAGGCGTTTGAAAAACGCGCGGTCGCTTCTGAACTATATGACTATCGGTAGGTGTTAAACATCAGAGGTCATCTTCGCGGCAAGGTTATCATTGGATTTTAACAAAAAGTGGGGAGATTTTTGTATGCCGTTTGCCTGTGACTCGAGCTTCAGTTGGACGAAAACGTTGCCCGTCGACGACGTCGGATTTATCTTCGTATCGCGCTACCACGACTTTGTCAAAGTTCTTATCTGATGCGTTTAACTATTCATCTTCCGCTCGCCACGAAAGATTAGATCGACTTAAGCGCCGGGCGAGAAAGCTTTTCGGAGAGAGATTCACTTTCCATCGCGTTTTTCAAGACGATCCGTGTTCCTCTTTCTCGACCATCGAACAAATTTCACGAAATCTAACGTTGCGAACACTATCCTGTGAAGACTATCCTGTGAAGACTATCTTGTGAAGATTATCCTGTGAAGACTATCCTGTGAAAATTATCTTGTGAAGACTATCCTGTGAAGACTAGCCTGCGAAGGCTATCCAGGAAGGATTATCTTGTGAGGACTGTCCTACTAAGACTATTCTGTGAAAATTATCCTGTGAATCTCTTCGAATCGGGATGACAATCTCGGTGACCGATGCCGCGCTTGATATCGAGAAAAAAGCGATGAAGCATTGCACTCGACGCAATCGTTTTCACAGCTGGCTGACTTGGATCTATTGCGGCACGTTCCTGATGAGCTTCGCGAGCTTCTACGCTTTTTGGTACACCGACACTCTTTCCAACTATGTGTTTTCGCAGATGGAACTCCGTAATGGCACTCGTACCTTCAACCTATGGCAGCATCCACCCATCCAGATTGAGTACAGGATTCACATCTTCAATTACACAAACGTAAAGGAGTTTGAGACAGGCAGAGCGAGCAAGCTACGCGTCCAAGATCTCGGTCCTTACGTCTACCAGGAGAAAAAGGATCGTGTGAACGTGGTGCTGCACGAGAACGGTACGGTGAGCTTCCAGGAGAAGAGATCATTCGTGTGGGTAGGGGGTAGACCCGACAACGACACCATCGTGGTGCCGAACGTGCTATTGATGTTCACCACTGCGTTCGTTCGGGATAAGAGCTTTGCGGTGCGTTTCGTCACCAATACGGTGTTGTCAACCCTACAAGAGCGGTCCTTTATCAATGAGACAGCCGGCGGATTCATCTGGGGATACGACAACCGTCTCTTTCACATGGCCAAACCACTGATGATGTTCGAGCGTGACATATCGTTCGACAAATTCGGTATCTTGGTTACAGTACGTAATTCTATTTATTTGCAGAAGGATTTTTAATATGAATTTAATATAAACAATCAAATTTTTGTCACAAATGTGTTTATTAAAAAAATCTATTTATTTTCTTGAAATTTATCTTATGATAAATAAAAAATTAAATAAAAAATTATAGAAAAGATATTTTATAAGCAATGCATGTACAGCAAGGAGCTTTACAAATGTATTTGGCATATATAAAATTCACTTTCTTAATCATGTGGCATTACTTTTACATAATAAAATCTGCGCGAATATTGTCTATAAACAGGAACAATTCGCAATTTAAAGAAAAAAATATTTATGACAAAAATATTTCATTTAAGATATTTATGACTTGCTACAATGATTTCTTATATTATGATTCTAAGAATAAAAAATAAAAAATAAATTTTTGTATATTCCAATTTTTGCAAAAAATACATATATTACAATAGAAACACGTCTCTATCGTAGTATCCGATTATAAAAGTGCATTATCTTGCAAAGCGATATCGAATCACGAAATTACTCTTTCCTTTGTAGAACAATATATAGAATTTTCCAGGTCAGGTCAATGAAACTTTATATCGTCTTATAGGAAATTGAATTTTGAACAAAAAGATTCCTATTAACATAGATTTGAAAATGATCCATTAAAAAGTTATAATTAATAAACTTGGAAAAATTACGTTTTTTGATTTTTTAAAATAACTTCAAAACCTTTTGTTTATTTGAAAAAAAATAACGAAATAAATCTGATGAATGATTAAATAACAAATTAAATTACATCAATTTTATGAAATTTTGATAAGGCGTTCAAAAGAAAAGAAACTCAAAACAAACGAAAAAAAAGAAGCAGAAACTTGAAAAAAATCATTTTTTGATAATCTTTGTGTAAACACTATATTCGTAGTGCAAATATTGCGCATTCAAACAGATAGAAATGTTCTTATTAAATTTTGATAATTAATTTTCATTATTAAATTTTGATAATTAAATTTTCATAATTAATTACTTACGGAATGTTTATTAATTATAACTTTTCAACGAAGCGCTCCCTGGTTTATGTTTACAGAACTTTTTTGTTCCAAATTTGATTTCCTGTAAGATCTTGAAATCTCATTGACCAGAAACACCCTGAACATAGTTAAGTGTCTTTCAAGCGCGCGCGTCTCTTTTTTTTGATTGCAGAGAGATGGTGTCAGTAAGGATCGCATCACGATGGGCACGGGATCGCGAACAATCGACAATCTCGGTATGATCGAGCGAGTGAATGGGATAGACGATCGGCACATTTGGAACGATGAGAGGTGCGATAAAATCATGGGTAGTGACGGCAGCATGATTCCGCCGCGTCTAATAGAGGACACGAGCAAAACCCTTTACATACATTCCCAGGAAATGTGCAGAAGTCTACCCTTTCATTTTACCGAACAAGTGACCACCTTTGGCATACCTTCTCTAAGGTAAAACTGTATTTGTATTTAATACCTCAATGCAATCATACATATACAAAAGGATATATTTAGAATATTTTAATTAATTAGATAATATATATTTTTTTATTATCCTTATAAATAATAATCTATTTGTATTTGTTTACTTATAATTATTTGCACTTAGAATATATGGATATTTATTTTATATTTATTTCATTTTATTTCATTATTATTTTATAATCAAATATTTTTTGTAAAATAAATTTGTTAATAAATTCTAGTTGTAAAAAATGATAATAACTTTTATCTATAAATATAAAGCTGTAGATTGTAAATTAATTGAAGATGTCCAATTTTTTTCTCAGATATAAATTCACACCGGATGCCTTCAACTTTTCGGATCCGCAAAACAAATGCTTTTGCCAAAAGGTGAACGGCTTAAGAGTTTGCCCGCCCACGGGACTCTTTAATATTTCCGCTTGCAATTATGGTATACCTTTACTTTCGTCATTTCCGCATTTTTATGGCGCCGACAAATCCTTACTGGAGCAAATAGACGGCTTGAATCCTCGGCAGGAAGATCACGAGAGTTACGTAGATTTACATGGGGTATGTCTGAACACTCCATCCCTTAAGTATTATTATATAAATGGCTGTTTAATTGCTACTAATATTTAGAGATATAAAAAATATTAACAAAATTTTGCAATTAATTGGGCCGATTTTACAAATTAGTTTTAATTAATATTATATTAAAATTATTTATTTTATATAATATATACTTTTAAAATTAAATTTATGTAAATAATAATTGAATAAATAATAAGAAAAATAAATTAAGTAAATATAATAATTAATAAGTTAATTAAATAAATGTAAAATTAAATATATTACATATATTATATTATATAATTTATGCTGAGAGATATTAAAAAGCAGCATTAATTGTATTTTCCATTGCTTGCGTAATAAAAAATAAAAAAAATAAAATAAAATTTTTACCTCCAGCGCATCGCGACTCCCATGGCCGGTTGGTCAAGAACGCAGCTGAATCTGGAGGTGCGAAAAGCAATTGGCGTGCCGTTTCTCGGAAGATTGAAGGACGGCGCTGTTCTTCCGCTCATTTGGATAGAGATGGGAGTAGACAAGATTCCGGAATCGATGCTGGAGATCCTTCAAAGCGCGCATTTCACAATTGCCAATGTGGAGATGGCTCTGCAATGGTGCAGTCTCACAGCCATGATACTCTCCCTGAGCGCGCTGGTCATCTATCTCTGGAAGTGTCGCGTCCAACGCGAGAAGAGTCAAGTTTCAAGG
The DNA here is from genome assembly GCA_038406275.1 of Cataglyphis albicans. Lineage (NCBI taxonomy): Eukaryota > Metazoa > Arthropoda > Insecta > Hymenoptera > Formicidae > Cataglyphis > Cataglyphis albicans. The sequence goes on from JBCAUJ010000008.1 coordinate 5,494,641, forward strand.
AAATTGTTCGTCTGAATAAACGACATTCTCGAATCGTTCTGATCGACGAGAAGAAAAAATAAAAAAAAAAAAAAAGACAAACAGGACAGACGCCGTGAGAGTGCATTCGAGAAGAAGAAAAGAATTCTAAGGTGACACAAATGCGTCTAAGAGTGATTAAGTTTTTGAAACATATTTAAAGATGCCTCTTAAATTTTCTTCAGAGACGGTTTTCGAAGTCTCGGGTTTTTAAGTCGATATTCGCCTTGAATAGAGAAGACATTATGCGATTATGCAAATCGTTGGACTTTCGCAAAATTGCAAATGGGAATTTATAACATCCTGAGTAAATATAATAATATTGTGCAATTAAAATAATGTACATAGCAATTATGAAGCAATTTTATACACACGGAGAGGCTCGGTTATTGTTATTGTATTTATAGAGATAATTTTAATATGATAATCGACAGAGATGAGGAGAGAAGGAAATATTGATCGCCTAAAATCACATATTAAAAATATTTAATTACTAATGTATTAAATTACCAAAATTGTCAACTTGTTTGAATTACGACAACGTAATCAAACATTTTGAAAAAATTACGATTATAAATATTATTTTCTGTTATACTTTTAAGTTGTTAGAGAGAGAATATTTCTTTCTTTCTTATATAGGAAAGTAGATAAAACGACGAAAATTAAAAAAAAAAAAAAATGGAGGCACTAAAACAAATATCTAAACTAGCTGTATATAAACACAAATATTGCGATACGAGGTCCCTTTTATTTATATTGCAGAATCACGGCCGAGTGACGACAAAAATATTATATAATCGATCCGGAAAGATCGAATAACGAAGAGTGTAAAGTTCAATCTCATAGACTTTATGCTTCTTGTCTGGACCAGCAGCTCTTACGAGAAACTGTGACGTACCGCGTTGTGACGTGAAAAAAAAAAAAAAGGAATACCTGCAACGCGGCCAAGTTGTGATTAAGGCTTCAGTGCGTCGAAATTATATGTAATTACTTAGAGACGGAACGCAATCCATCGTGACATTACATTTGTCGTGTTATTATCAAATAGTTGCTCACCGCAACGGTGTTATTACGTGCGACGGTATGTACCGTGTGTTATCGATGATATGACGGACAACCGTATTTAAAATTAAATGCTGACACGTAGCAGTACGTATTACATACGACCGTTTAATTAGCTTATTATCTCGATAGCGATGATGTAGGACGTAGGATGTGCTTTATGTAGATTCTAAGTCTTTTTTTTTTTTTTTTTTTTTATTGGGTTCCCGCGACACTCGCGATATTTAACCGATATATCAATGTATATATATATGTGTCGCTTTTTTTAACAAAAATGTAGAAACGAAGAAGAGAGAAGCATGCGACCTTTGCTTGATCTGTATTCTCTTTGAGAATTTCTCGATGTATCGATATAAAAAAAAAAAGTATGTATATATATATGTATAATAGAAGTGTCATCTATCTTTATTTTATAGATTAAAAACAAAAATTTATTTAGTACGAATCTTTATTTTCTGCAGTCATCTCCGTTCTCGTAACGTCGATTTTCTGTTTCGGAAATTTATTTATTTACGCGATCGTAAATTAAACGGATCCTGTATCCATTAATATATGCCGACAGTTCTTGTAACGACGTCTTCCCAGAAGCGAAATGAATGTTTAATTCCTTCAAAAAAAAAAAAAAAAAAAACTTGTTTTCGCAAAAAAGCTATCTCCTTTATAAGATACGCGCGTTACACATATAAAAACACGAGCACGTCAATCATCGTGTGCGTTGGCGATAACGCGTTATAATATCTACTATAACGCGCAATAGCATCGCAATACGTCAGCTTATGGTGTGCGCGTGTTGGTGCGGCAACGTAAATAATCATGAACACCACCGTAAAATTAATTCTATCGTATATTCTCCTCACCTGTTGCGTTTGCATGAGTTCTTAATTCCGTCCTTTCGACACGAGGAAGCTCGAGAAATTTTCATTTAAATTATAATAAATAATAAAATCATAAAAATTATAATAAATTCCCAGAACGAAGGAGAGAAGGGGAATAAAGAGCACAAGTAGATAAGAGTAGGAGCTTCCAGTCCTCCCCCTCCCCTTCTCTCTCTCTCTCTCTCTCTCTCCCCCCCCCCTCTTTCTTTCAGGAATTTAAATAAAATTCTTATTTTTCTTGATACTCATTTTATTTTCATCAGAGTTTATACGCGCGATTTGTGAGTTAGTAAAATACATATGGAAAGAATACAACCATTTAATGATTACACTGATACCAATAACCTGATTAATTATTCTCGCACACAATTCATTTGGCATCTTTTGATTTCTATTGTACAAAAGTAATTTCTTTATTAGACCTAATCGTAATGTATTTATATCTACGTCGAATAATATTATTTATAATAATAATATATAATAATAAAATAATAGTAATACATGTACAAACAAAAATAACGAGAAATAGTACATTCTTGATAATTATAATTATAGTAACCGATAACGATCGGCCAAGTTTCTATGTACAGAAAAAAAATTTCTGTCCTGCTATTGATATGTCTCGATTTTACCACATACAGGGTGTATCGTAAAGACTCGGCGCTTAAGGGTAAATTTTTTGAGATCATTTTAAGATGAGTTTATCTTAAAAAGTGTCGAGGAAGGTCATTATTTCTTGCAAGTTTCCAATCTTTTCACTCTATTAAAGCAAATTCTATCTGAAATTAAAAAGAAGGATGTTGCTTTAACTCTCTACAAAGTTTGATTTGCAAAAAGCCTTCCTTTTTGAATCTTTAAAAGAAATTGATCGATGCCTCAATACTTTTGCCGATGAAAAATCATCATAAAACTCAAGAATCTATCCTTGAGTGTCGATCCTGTCTTTACGGTACACCCTGTACATTCCTTCGTCGCAAAAAAAAAAAACACTCGCGAAAACAATCCCGAATTCCCGATTAAAGAGTCGCGAACGTAGCTTGGCCTCGGGACGCTTCATGGACGGAATCAATTTCATCTTCGATAATGACGTCAGTAATTCGCAGCGATAATTATCGTCTAGCGCGATTAGACTATTTAATTGTAATTTGTTTTCGATTCTGGGAACAAGGAACAAGGAAAGCCGCTCAATATTAACAATTACGGCATGTTATAAAATAAATGTCATCGTAAATTTCAATCGTCAAGTTCCTCGGAAGAGTGACGTAACTCTAGTTTTTCATTTTCATGCACTGTCAAGGAAAAATATTGCACCGAGAAGCGTCGCAGATAATCTGTGGAAAGATCGAACCTTTTTTTTCCCTTAGCTTAAGATTTATAGAATAAAAGGATTTTCGTGAATTACAAACTGACGTGTAATAAAATCTTTCTTTCTCGTCCATTTGAATTAAATTTTTTAATTTAACAAAAGTGTCATTTTGTTCGCTAAGAAATTTAAGAATTCCTTTAAAATGCGATAAATATAGATCTTCCGTAAAAGAATATTGATTCTAAATTTTTTCGAATTTAATATTAAATATTATTCATTTCCAAAATATTTTTCTCGATAAATAAATTTTCCAAGAGTTTGATCGTTCTTTTACAGAAAAACATCATTGATTTGTCTCAATTTCGTTAAATTACGTACGTAATACTCAAGCACCTGCTCCACAAATCTCGAATTTATTTGTACTCATCCGTCTGTCAAAATACGCTCCCGAAAAGGGAGAGAAAAGGAGAGAAGCACACGCGAGTAACGTAATATAAATAATCTAACACATGGACGTGCGCGCGGGGAGGGGCCGATAAAATTCGCGTCTCTCTCTCTCTCTCTCTCTCTCTCTCTCTCTCTCTCTTCGAAAAATTCGCTCGTAACAATCCTAATCGAGAGATATAAGACACACATGCCCATCGCCTTACAATAAGATAAGCGATATTATCCTACAGGTCCTCGCGCGTTTCTCCGGATGAGACTCGAGGCACTCGTCGATTTCCCCACAATCACGATCCGTTTTAAATTTGACACGCTTTAAATTTTTTTCTTTTACTTGCTGAAGGCTAGATTCAGCTGGCCAGTCTTGGTGCTGGTCGCGTTCGCCGGCAGCGGACTGCTGAGATGCAGCTTCTCCTGACGTTTGGCGGCACGTGCCAAGCACATGAATGCCCCGAGGAGGACGATCGCCCCGATGGCGGCGAGGGCGCCGGAAACCGCGGCGTGGGCCACCGGAGGCAGGTCCACCACCAATTTCAGCAAGGTGCGCATCTCCTGGGGCAGCTCGTCGACGCACTGCGCGAGAAAAAAAGAAGGATGTATTATCCGCTTAGGTCGTGGTGCGATCGATCTCGTGCGTTTCGTCAGAGGCCCTTCGAAGTGACGAATTTTTTTTCGGATCACTCGCTAAATTACTCGAAATTATTCTTTTATCACTCCCTGCCGTTGAATAATTTGCATTCCTTCCTTTTCGAATATTTTATTATATAATATATATTATATGTTAATGAAAAAAAAAAAAAAAAAAGAAAAAAAAAATGAAAAAAAAATTCGAGCCATACGAGAATGTAAATAGACAGATTCTCAATTTATTTGTGTCAAGATATCTCGTCTTACAATTGCCAGAGGATCGATCTTCGTTTGACATTTCGCGAAACTCTTTTTCGTGTCGAAAATAAATATCCGAGTCAGAAATTTCTTCGTTAATGTTGCATTGTGACGGGACGCCGTTGAACTCTTTATTAGCGGCGTCGAGGTACGAGTTCCATTATATGAATCATGGGTTAAAACGTGTATTCTACTCGTGAACACGGTATTGAAACGCGCGTCGTGTGCGATGTGTTACATCCGCGCAAATGGCGAATGGTAAGCACGTTCGCCATTGTTGTCGAAGACAAAAATAAAATTTTACCTGCGTAACCGCGTGCTCGATGACGATTCGTAAGCAACGCGACATTCCTTCGTCAGTAACGTTGTAAATTAAGAAAGGCAGGGAGACAGAATCACGTAGAATATAATCAGCAAAGAACAAATACATACGTATTTTAAAAAGTGAAAATTTGAACTCTAAAATTAAGAATAATAATATACACCATAAATATTTTAATGTGTATGAACTCTTTTTTTTATGATAATTATATTATTATGATATTATTATACACCAAAAATAAAATTTGTTACGATCAAATAAATATATTTTGTTAATTTGAATCTTTTTACTTACATAAATATATACTTTGTTTCCGAAAAATATTTTGTCATATTAAATAAATTATTTACATAAATTATTTACATAAATAAAAGAAAATTATAATTTTTAAGATAAAATATTTGAAATTTAATACGAAAAATATTTATTTAAAAATAAACAATTATTGATTAAAATAAAGAAAAGCTGAGTTTTTGAAACAAACAGCTAAAAATTAAAAAAAATTAAATAAATAATTTTTTTAATCAAAAAATTTTTTTACTATTTAGGACATTTTTTTTCAGTGCGCACGATCATTTTTTATTTTATTTTTAGTTTTGCTATTCCAGTTAAAATAGCAGATTGAAATTTCACTCGTTCATTTTTTGCTCCGACAACGCGAGACACTTACATTGTGTTTTTTTATTTATTTAACTATCATATTAATTATCATAATAATAGCTTGACATATTTAGCATCTTTTCAATTAGTATTCATAAATTTCCGAGCATACGACGAAAAATGAACCTCCTTCGTTTACGTTGATGTTCTCATTAATATCATAACTAAAATTTATGCTACGTTAGCAAGCTTAATGATACGACACGAATGCTCTTATGTAGCGCTTTTTTTTCCAACATAATTGTTAACCGTAAAAAAGCGGTCGTCCCCACTTTTTGCCTTAAATCTTATCCTACTTATATCTACAATTTGATAAACGAGCGATAATCATCGCGCTTATTTAATGTATTCATTAATATGCACGTTGATGCGTAATACATTATACAAAACACACATCAATGATTCATACATAATTATCTTAAAAACGAGAAGTGTTGCAAGAATATGTAATTGTAAAATAACATATTATTAGTGAAGTGCACCTCATCGTGAATCACGATCGACATTCGTAATCAGACGCTAATCAAATGACAGATTATCCACATACGTTTGTGAGAAATATGATATATATTAATTATATTTAATTTAATATTAAATATAATTAATATATATTAATATATAATAATAATAATAATTAAAATATAAATATAATAATTAAATAATTAAAATAATTAAAATATATTAAATATATTTTAATATATTTAATTAAAATAATTAAAATATATTAAATATAATAATAATTAATATATAATATTAATATATAATATTAATAGATAATAATAATTATATTTAATATCAATTTCTT
>JBCAUJ010000008.1:5501117-5524133 GCA_038406275.1 Cataglyphis albicans
TAATGATATGACACGAATGCTCTTACGTAGCGGTTTTTTTTAATAATTATTAACCGTAAAAAAGCGGTCGTCCCCACTTTTTGCCTTAAATCATATCCTATTTGTATCTACAATTTGTTAAACGAGCGATAATCGTCGCGCTCTATGCTTATTTAATATATTCATTATTATACACGTTGATGCGTAATAATTTAAACAAAACACACATCAATGATTCATACATAATTATCTTAAAAACGCGAAGTGTTGCAAGAATATGTAATTATAAAATAATATATTGTTCGTGACGTGGATTTGTGCACCTCATCGTGAATCACGATCGACAATCGTAATCAGATGCTAATCAAACGAGAGATTATTTACATACGATTGTGAGAAATATAATATATATTAATTATATTTAATTATTAATTTCTTATATAATATATATATCAGTTAATAAGTGTATTATTGTGTAATAATATTTTATTATATTATTATATATAATTAATATGTATAATAACTTTATTATTTATTATATATAATAATAATTACTGTAATATATATTAAAACAACAATATGGCCATTTGGAGATAATTACTAGGTGAGATAATTATTATTACAATAACCGCTATATACTTACATCTTCGAACCACATAATGGGAAAGACGATGTCGGGGAAGGAAGCGACCTGTTTGATATCTCGCACCTGGCTAACCGCGAGATTGATTTGTATCCTCGCTCGTGCTTTCATAGCCGTGCCCATTATCGGCTGCACATCAATGTAGAGCTGATGTTTTTCGGCTTCTGGTGGCGATATGCCCGTCACAGCCTCTCGTAAAGCCGGATCGGCTAGAAGAAACCGGATCAAGCGGATAAGCAACACGATGAAATTTGAAGGGATGTACGTGAATCAATAAAAATAAATTACTGCGTAAAATATAAAATTTGAAAAATTAATTAAATAATTATATTATTATGTAAGATATATACAATCTTTTCCTCCTCATTTTTTATAATATTTTTTTCTGATATTTATTGTAAATTATTTCATACGTAAAAATAAATTTACGTAATACTACATTTAATCATCATTTTTTACAATATTTATAATATTTATAATTTTTATAATATTTAATTATTGTAAAAATAAATTACTGCACACACAAAAATAAATTTACATAATGCTACATATTTAGTTATCATAAAAAAATTACTATATAATAAACAAAATTTGCAAAATTGCTTTAAAATTGTGATTATATCATTATATAATTACTTTGCAATGTCAAAGTGTCACTTTGTACTTTATTCCTCGCTATAAGGATATAATGCACCTCAGTTAAGTGGTGCTTAATCGCCACTTTAGGAATTGTCACTTAAGGCACGTGTAATACCTCTCAAAAATGCGAAGTAAATGCGCGTAAACACAAAAACATTGAATGCAGTGGAATCCATCAATCTTGTTTGAACTTTATGAATCCTTGACGTTATTATTTTTGCATTTATGATTAAGCATCTTTTATGTAAATTAGACGTTTACATAAGCTTTGACAATAAAATAATTATCGCATCCTTTATACTACAAAAAAAAGGAAAACCTTTTGAAGCTAGAATAACGAAAAAAAGTATCGAAAAAAAAAACGTTACATAAAATTCATCAAAAAATTCGCATCTGAAATATCTCACACTTAATTTAGGACATCCTGTTATAATCTGGGTACCTCCTAATTTTTTATCAGAGTCGAATATTGTATACCAGAAAGAGAAAATGTGTAAAATTTAATTTCACTTATTGTTAGTAAGAGCGATTTTCTGCCTGATGAAACAATGTCTCGAGTCTAAAAGTCCAGAGCGCTGAAAGTAAAAGTTGACAGCGCGAAAAAAATTCGCGCAGCAAATTCAGGCAAGAGAGAGAGAGAGAGAGAGAGAGAGCCTCGTCTATTATTTCGTGGGAGAATCGTGGCATTCCGCGACGGACGTGAGAGAGAGGGATTATTGTTTTCAGAGGAAGAAAAAAAATAGGCCTCCTAGGTAACAGACTATTCAATCCGCTCCTCTCGCGAATCCGGAAACGTCACGACACATGTGAATCTCGCTTACGAAACTACACTCTCATAAACGATCTCCGTAAATCAGCTGATCGTTGGGTTACTCGCTTTACGCAAAAGAAAAAAAAAAAAAAAAAAAAAGGAAAGAAAGACGAGATTAGCGCGAAGAATCGTGAATCGCTTGTTAATTAATAGTGCTTAGAAATTGAAAAAAATGTACGTGAATACGAGAATCGACGTGGAAGGTACAAGGCGCGCTTTTCGTATGCGAGAAATAAATTTATCGCGAAATATTAAAAATTTAATTAGCAGCAGATTATTACGCTACGGTTACGTAAGATAATATATTATTCGATTCGCGGTTCGAGATTGTAAAATGATATAAATTACGGCATAATGTTAAGTTGGGCGACATGCGTCGGAGATTCATGGCACGATGTTACGTCAAGTATCAAATGATATGTATTATGTCGTGATTAGGGAAGTCTATCATCCACAGAGTCAGGTCCCAGTAATAATTATAATTATGACAAACAGAAGATGCGACATTTGCCACGCATTAATCAATCATTCCTCTTAATATCTCCTTCTTGAATTAAAAATATTCTAGCAAGCGTTAAAATAATTCTAGAACTTTTTTTTTTCTTTTAACGAAGCAATTTATAAGCAAAACGTTCTGTTATGTACTTGCATACTTGTTGTGTTATATGTACATTGTCATATAGGGTGTTCCAGATCAGCTTAATGAAACGTCAGTCTTTCAAATTGAATTCGGAACAGAAAAATTCCTGTAAATATAGATCCGGAAATGCTTCATAAAGATTATAGTTAATAAACTCTCTGTAAATAATTCACTTATAATAATTGAAATATAATCTCAAAATTTAATAAGAATTTTTCATGTTTGCATTTGCAATGTTTGCACTACAAATGTAATGTTTACATAAAGATTGTCAAAACGATTTTTCCAAGTTTCTGCTTTTTTTCTGTTGTTTTAATCTTATTTTCTTTTGAACGTCTCATTAGAATTAAATAAAACTGACGTAATCTGGTCTAATTTAATTATCCATCAGATTTATTCCGTTATTTTTTTCAAACAATTGAAGGGTTTTAAAGTTATTTTTTAAAATCATAAAAAAAAAAACAGAATTTTTCCAGCCTTATTAGGTATAATTTTTTAACAAAACGTTTCCGGACCTGTGTTTATGGAACTTTTTTGTTCCAAATCAATTTTCTATAAAATCCTGAAGTTTAATTAACCTGACCTGAAACACCCTGTATATATTGAGATCATTATTATATGATACTCACCAAGATAGAAATGCGGGAATGTGAGAAGAACTGGCGAATCGTACTGGCACTGGGAAACGTTAAATGTGCCTTCTGGTGCACACGGTGGTCCAGCTGGACAGTAACATTTCTGCGACGGTAAATTCTCTTCTGAGGTGAAGACATTTGTCGGGGGAGAAAATCTATAACCGGGAATTCCTCCGGCGGCTATCACTTCACGCTAAAATATAAATTATTTTTAAAAGACTATCGCAATTAATAAAAAAAAAATGTTTTAAACATTAATTAATAATCTAAATTGAATAAAAAAGAATTAAAATTAATCAAATATATATTATATAATTATTTTTGTAATATTTTTCTATTTTTTTCTATATTTTTTAATGATATTTTTAACATATTTATAAAAATCCTCATTTCAGTTAGATAAAAAACTAAAAAATTGCAAGCCTTAAATTACAAACATTAAAAATTGAAACAATAAAATCAAATAAAGCTATCTTTTTCTATATAAAATTCAATTAGTATTAATCGAGATATTGAAAGGATTATGGAAGAGAACAGAAAATATATTCTCTTTGATTTATATTTGCTTTTGTTTTGAATTCTTAAAAGTAATTCATTAGATTCAAGTTACCAAGGCCATCATCCGCTTCTGGTCGTATCCGGATAACCGGATGATTGAAAGTGCTCGACAATAAAATATACAAACCTGAAAGACCAGCGGCAACGTCCTGCAGAGATCCTTGTCGAAGACCTTGAGCACGGTCTCCTTGGTGATGTGGGGAGGGAAGATACTGCCATCGGTGCCCATGACGGAATCGCATTCTGGCGTGGTCCAGAAGCCGAGGCCGTCCTTGCCGTTCCACCTGTCCATCATTCCGAATTTCGTGATATCGTTGGCGCCCGTGAATATCGTGTAGAGATCCGGCATGGTGGAGTTCTTGCCGTAGAGCAGACCGAACTGATCGTACGGCAGCTTCTGCTCCTTGGGCACGACGTCTTTGGCCAGTTTCAGCAGGGGATCCTCGTAACCCCAGAGCAGTTGCTCCACCGACACCTCGACAAACGGCTTAATCTTGAGGATGTCCATGATGGACGCCATCGCGAGCCGTAGAAAACGAGCAGCGTGTTTCGATTGACTGGTAGCCGATAGCATGGGAACATTTGGCACAACTACGAGATCTTCGTGTGAACCGGCCGATAGTTCCTAAGATTTTGACGAAAAAAGAAAACAAAGCTCGTTTTAAAATTCCACTGAGAAAAAAAATTGACACAAACTTAATGGATCTAAGTTTAAACTAAATGGATTCAATAACGGGGCACTTGAAAAAGGATTAATGGACAATAAAAAGGTCTTTCAGAACAGTAAACGAGGAATAATGAGCGAGAAAGAAGAAAAGATAAAGACTAATACTTAACAACAAGATATAAGTAAAATATAATATAATATGAAATAAAAAATGAAGCAAAGTCACACAGGGTGCGGAAAAAATACCTATACAACTATTTGACTTGTCAATTAAATTTTGGGCCCAAATCAATTTTTTCAAGTATAGATACCATACTTTTTATCGCGGATTTAGGTCCAGGACACGTTTTTATCTGACATAGCTGACAAACATTTTGGGACCAATGAGACGCAAATCAAGTTGTTCAATAAAAATTTTTATTTTTCATCACGTGACAATATCTAGGACGGTTTTCTGCTTAATAGAAGGCAAATTAGATTTTGGAACGCAAGTTTCACGTTGGACCCAAAAATGATCTCGGACCCAAATGTTTATGGCTATGTCAAATGTAAATACATAATCCTGAAACTAAATCCGCAATAAAAAATATGGATGTCTATTTGAAAAAATTGACTTGGGCCTTATTGGGCCCAAAACTTTTGTATTTAACATTTTTTCCCCCAAACTTATTTCCTTGGAGATATTTTAAAGTCCCGATAGTTTTTCCACACTTCGTTATAATGGAATACAAAAGCTAAAAATAAATATATAAATAATAACAAATAAAATATATAAAGTTATGTAAGACAATTTTTCCAATGTAATTGATATAATTTCGATAAGTAATATAATTTTCTAAAGAAGCAAAAGGCGTAAAATTCCAGGCGGTGAATGAAAAGCCTACGTAAATAATTACGTAAAACTAATAAAAAGCTCTTCCGCATATTTATAAATATTCCTATTACGTTTTCTCGAAGAAAATAATCTGTGTGTTTTCTTTCTTTGCCACCGAGTTATGTGCGTTAAAATGCATCCAGCTACTGCTATGGAAGCCGTTTCTCTGACGAATGTAGAAAGTCGCCGGTGATTTCGATGCGCGAACAAGAATAGCTGGGCAACCGTGATGGCGATAAGGAGCGTGTCTACAGCTGATTGAAATAACGCGGAGGCGATGAAACGGCTCGATTGTCATGCAGCGCAACGCGGATTTGCTGACCTTTTTTTTTCTTTTTTTAGCAATCGATATTTTCATGTTTCTCGATGACAGAACAATCAATAATCTTACGTAATGCATCCTAAGCAATAAAAAATGCCGCAGACGTCCTCTATATAAAATTATCAAAACCTTAGTGTTTTTTAAAAAAAAAAAAAAAAAAGATTATACGCTACTCATAATTTATAATGTAAAGAGCAATATGACACTTGTAATTAAATATATATTTATAATAAGAAACATAAAAAAAATGATTGATGTATAAATTAACTTATCTTGATGCATACATTAAATATTAGTCAAAAAATCGATATCGATATCTTAAAGATATCAAGGTTAATTTATTAAACGGATTAAGATTTGCATTTTCTAATTGGAATTATTATGCTAAACAAGTGGCGAGGCTTACCTCGTCGAAGGTGAACGTTTTCTTGACTTTATAGCTAACAGTGCCATTGTCGTTGAATTTAATGTCGACTTTTTCCCAGTGTTGCAAATAAACGTACGGGCCCAATTCCTGCAGCACCGGTTTCTCGCCGTTATTCAGAAATTCGTCAGCGTTCGTCACGTTATAGATGTAGATCTGCATGCGCGGTACCACCGGCGGCTCCTTCCAAAACTTGTACGTACGTCCGCCCTCTTGTATCGCGAGCTCTTTATCGAGGACGAAATCGATGATACTCGGAAATAGTACCGCCAAAACGGCCGCCAGGATTATCAGCACGGCTCCGATCGCAACGGCCGCCCCTGAAAAAAGAAGAGATGATTATACTCAATAATTAATGATAACGAATGATTAAATTATTTGAAATTTTTTGTCCTGGATACTAAAATGCATAAAATAGAATAAATTCCACGCTTGCGCGAGGTGTAAGATTTTTTTCGAGATTTTTAGATTAGCTAATTATTTTGATAATTATTAATTAATTAATATATTAATTAGATAAATATTTTTCGCTTTTTATATTAATAAATTATTATTGAGATAAAGATAAAAAAAAAAAAAAAAAAAACTGAAGGACAAAGAAACAGCCAGGAATTTATTTTGCGAAAGGAAGAGATAAAAATATCCTAGATCCTTTGCTCAATGCTTTTTAATTCTTCTTTTAATTTCCTATTCTGGTGACCCTGAAATAATTGGCGAGCGATCAACAATTATCTTTCGCGATTTATCAAGACTGGTTACATCATGATCTTCGGTCAAGATCGTTGACTTATGATTGATTCGATTAGTTAGAAGCCAAATGCAAAAAGGAACAAGGTCAACCGGTTTTGAAAACCCTTAGGCGACGTCTCCTTGAAACGGTCGTCTTCTTTTTTTTTCTCTTTTTACTCCCTCACATACCGCGGCTGTATCTCGAATAAATTTTTACGCTCATCGTTTATCAGCCTCACGTTTTAAAAGCGAAACAATCGCCGTATAAGACGCATACAACACATTTTCTCATAAATGCTTTGTACTTTGGCGATTCGTTTTATTGTGTGCGTTGTGCATTATTATTTATGCCATGCATACCATTTATATTAACTGCCGCAGTTAATGTTGCAGTTATTCGTGATAAATAAGTTGCGCGATTGTGTGATGAAATTAAAATGAAATAAAAAAAATCGCTAAATCAAAAGAATCGAAGGTGTATATAAAAAAGAACTCGTAAAAATATCATTATTTTAGATAATTATTTTGAACTACGTGTATTACATTCTGCATATAAATTAACATTTCAACAAATATTTATGAGACACGAAATATATGTAAGATATATATTATTTTTTGTGTGTTTTCTCTTTTTTCAAATAAATTATTATTGTAATTTTCTATTTGTTCACGTCTTTGTTTTATACATTTAAATCTGCTAATCTAATTTTTTTATTTTTCTTTAATTTCGCTTTGTTTCTTTAGCTTTTCTGTGTGTGTGTGTGTGTGTGTGTGTGTGTGTGTATGTGTGCTTGATGTATTTTACATAAATCAAGTATACAATTTTTTCTACTAATTATTTAGACACTATTATATAACTGAACACTATTATCAATTCAATCAGATACACACAGTATTTTTTTTTTAATGTAATACATTTTTAAAGGAAAAATATTTAGTTATTAATAAATATTAATAAAAATAATTACATATAATTATGAGTCTATTTCACTTTTTATTAAATTTGAATTTTTTATTAAAATTTAATTCAAAATATATTAAACTCTTTATAAATATAAACATATATATAGATTGTCGTGTAATGAAATTCTCTCTGGGTAACGAAATATTAATCCAGTATATCGGATTCCATTGGATTCTTATCAATCGCGGGAGATCTCAAAAGACATACATTATAGATAAAACGTGCATCTGACAATCTCGTACGCTTGATTATACATCGCGAGTCGCGAGATCTCTCTCACGATCGTGATGCAGCTCATCGATGCCGATGCACTGTCGTGTTCTCGCTTTCTAAGAGCCGGGAGTCGAAGTTCGCGCCTCGCGGAAGAGAACACCGGGCTTCCTTCTCCGGATAGTGGAACTCCTCCACGTGTCCCGCAGACTTTTCTTTTCCGGCTTTCCACGCGAGCGCGCGTATTCATTTCACGCGCCCGCGAGGCATCGGAATGTCTTCTTCTTCTTCTTTTTCTTCTTCTTCTTCTTCTTCTTCTCCTTTGCACGTGGTTGCGCACATTTTCATTGTATTTTGCAGTATATCGCCATAATTCAATGCAGATATTTTGCATTATTCATATCTTTTCCTGTTTTCGAATGTTTCTACTTATGTATATTAATGTCGTTAATGTTAATCAAATATAAATTTTAATCGCATCATTTTTAATTCCTTTGTATTTTGGCATATCTCTCTTCCTGGATTTCTTTTTATTTATCTCTTGTTTGATATTCTGATCCGTTATTTCGACATTGAAAGACAGCTGTGAATTCTTATTTCATCCATCTTCGAGTTGACCGATGATTACGTCACCAAAGATGACAATAAAATAATTGAAGAGGAGAAATTTTATAAGGAAGAGATGCTAGGGAAGAGATTCCGTTTCTTATATATCGCGCTCACATATTTATTTTTCCTTGAAACCATAATTGCCGCTGCAGTACAGTTTGCTCGCTGTCGCGTAAACTCGAGCGGGGAAATTTCTCTTATTTAGGAGCCTTACGACCGCGGCCATGTTTTTCGAGAGCACCTAACCTCCATTTCCCGCGAAGCGTCGTCAAGCTTCGTGAACGATTATAATTCCTTACATTGCATCGATAAAAACAATGTGTGTCGGTCGGGCAGGTGAGTGGTTGTGCGCATTGAAATCCAAGACTTCTTGTCAGTACACAAATTCTTATCCGAATAAAAGATAGTTTTTTTTTAAGTTTCTGCTATTTTCATCGTTTCGAGCTTACTTTCTTTTGAATGTCTTAGTAGAATTAAATAAATATGATGCAATTCAATTTATTACTTAATTATCCATCAGATTTATTTTGTTACTTTTTTCGAATAAACAAATATACAAATGAAAATAAACAAATGACATGAATATATATATATATATATATATATATATATAATAATTGTTTTAAATTATTATATTATATTAAATTATTATAAATATTTTGTTATATATTGTTAAATATTATTTGAAGCAATTGTTTAACATTAGATGAAAATTGTTAATAAAGTCGAGACAAGATAATGTAAGACAAGGCTTTCGCTGTCAAAACCAGAACAACATTTAGTAAGTTTCCGCAAGTTTTCCAAACCCACACAAATGTTTTTTTTTTTTTTACGAATATTATCTTGAGCCAGGTGCAACTTTAACACGCATGAGGGGAGCTGCCAATATTATTCGTTATACACGAAAAATATGCATCGTAAGGACGTATTGTACGTCGGCATTCTGAATAATATTATTTCAGAGGCTCCCTCGATTGATAAACCGATGGAGCTCGATTGCTGAAAAGGCTTGCGTTTACGCAAGTGCGCTAAATTCAGAATCGCGCCGGCATTCCTGATCCCGGCAACACCGATCGGCGCGAAAACCAGTGTGCATGCGTAAAAATGCCCGGTTCTCTACCGGGGAGGGGAGGAGGGGGAGGGGGGGGGGGAACTCTCGCGACCCCGCTTTGTGTGCCACGTGCGAACGATCGTTCGACGGCAGAAAGCCGCATTACATTTCCAGTCACGTAGAATAAGATAGACCGGCCTTCAAAAGCGGACGGGGTCCTACTTCGCGATCCTACTTCGCTCGGATCATCCCGGGGAACAAAACTTTTTGCCCATCAAAAAGTTTCGAAAAGTGCAACGCCGGGGGAATCCGAAATTAAATAGGCGCGCGAGAGATTTCGTGCTGCGAAATTTGTGGGGGGGGGGGGAGGCGCAGGGAGCGGGAGAGGGGAGAGGCACGCGTATCATTATGATCCGATCGAGGAAGAAGTTGCACGGATCCATTTGGAGACAAATTGCGGATATTGCAACGAGCGCGCGCATAATTATCTCGCGCTGTCGAACACAAAGCGAGGAGACAATTGACGGTGACTATTCTTGGCGCTTGAGGCTGACAAAAGCGCACGTGCTTCATCGGCATCGTCGTCGTCGTCGATATTTTCAATATTTTCATCGAAATTTTCAACATCCTCTAATAAGAAAGACGACACGCGGATGACATGCAGATGTCATTCCATCCATGATTATTCTCGTCGGAGGATCAGCCTCGACATTTTTGCGAACATTGCGTATACAGAGGGGCGACCGTCCTTATTCGAAGACCGTGACAGCACCGAAATGATGATGTCCTTCTAACGAACGAGTGAAGTCGATGGTCGGCAATCGTCATATATTCATATGTATACGATTGCATGCGCAATAAGCGACCTCGTCGCTATGTAATAGCTTCGTTCTTATAGGAGAAAGGATGTCTTCGCATGACGGATTCGAGTCGCACGAGACCGAGCGAATGCCTCGCAACGTCGACGTGGAATTACAATATTGTGTATACATTCGGCTGCTTGTGGCATATTTTTGAGTAATATAATTGAGTAATAATAATATATCATTATCACAACATTTTTAAAAAATAGAAAGAGAGAGAGAGAAATTACTCATATTTGATAACTTGAGTAAACCTACGAGATATAAATGAATCGATAATATGATTGCTTCAATCCAGTAACATGATTCAGAGAATCATGAAAAGAATCATATGTGATATATTTAAAAATCTTTAGTATGTGCATCGTGACGCGAAACATTATGCATACAAATGTCAATCGATGACTTGGAAGAAAATTATGTCATCACTGTCTTTTCAAAATTATATGGAGGCATTTTTTAATGAGCGCTTTTGAAAAGACGAGATATCATCTGTGAGAGAGTTTTTTTATCTCATTGTTATTTTAAGAAACGGGTATCCATTCAAAACTTAATGACGAGGTTATGTTTTATCGGAGACTCCATTATGATTTTTCAAATTCTAATTAAATTGTAGCGACGCGATTTCTTCAGGAAGAAAGATTTCGGAGGAAGAAATCAATTAAATAATTAATCTCGAAATTATAAATTGAAAAAAAATTATTGGAATTGATATCTTAGACGGAGAAAATGAGATTCCGCGAGAACGAGAGAACAAGACGAATCCTTAGTAAAGATCACGGATCTCGGGAATCCGATTGAAGCGAGGATCGATTCGGATTTTAGGAACGAAAAATTAATTCCGTCTCTTCGTGGCTCATCGAAGCTCGTGTCTTGTACGAAAAAAGAATTCCTGCGCGCAATGACGAATTAATTATGCGAGACACAATGTACCTCGGTTGACGTCACGCGATTGACCTTACGAACGCTATACACGGATGAAAATACAATAATGTGGCTCACGGCTTCTTTTTTTCAGCGGTCATCAGGGTCAATCGACTTTTTACAGCAGATTAATTATAATAACTTTATAGCGGATTAATTATTGACTATTGGCGTCAATAAAGAGTATTATAATTGCAAAACTTTGTTACCTTCTCGAGGAGAATTACTTATTGACAGTTAGAAAATTTATGTTTTTGTGTCATAAAATGATGTTTTAGCTGTACAATAGTTGCAAAATACTGTTAAAATTAAAAAAAAAACATTTTATTATTTATTTTATTTTATTACATTTATAGTGTTTGAAAAATCAAATAAATAAATCCAAATTATAAAAAGAATTAAAGTATCATAAAATAATATAATTTTTAACGTCTTCGTAAAAGAAAATAATTGTAATTAATTTTTTTTCTAATTTCTGACAAAAACTTTTGATTGTGTACTCCCTGAAATCAATTGCAGGAAAAATGAGTAATGTGCAGAGAGAGAGAGAGAGAGAGAGAGAGAGAATTTTTCTACAATTTTTAGTAAATAACTTTTAAACGAATAGTTGATCTAAATAAAATTTTGCACAAACATTTATTAGATTTTCTTAATATATGTGAAAATTTTTATTTTGTTGGCAATGTTTTTTTCTTGTCAAATTTATCAACAAATGCTACAATATGCCATTTTCGTAAGAATCAATATTAATTTTAAATTTAAATAATTTTCAAACCGTTAAAAGAATTATGCTCAGTTTTTGCGCAGATTCTCAGAAGAAATAGCAGAACAGTCTACAAAATTTTCACGCTTTTATCAATATTTTGACATATGACACATGCATATTGCTTAACCTAACCTTAACACATTACCGTTGTGTTAATTCAATTCGAATGTGAAATTATTAAAATAACAGAAAAAAAAAGTATAAAAATAACACAATGTGCGTGTATTTTCAATTTTACACAATAAATATGTTTTGTGTTATTAGTGATAAGATGTATCTCTTAAAATATTTAGAGAAAAAATATTGATTTTATTCTACAATAGGAATGAGAATGACTGCAGGTCGTCAATAATATTTTTCTAAGTTAATTTTATTATTAAAAAATATATTAATTTTATACAAAATTTATTTTAAATACTCTTTTGAAGTTCAAATTCTTTTTTTTGTCAAAATATTAATGTCACCATTTAACATGTTCATATTATGTTAAATTAATAATAAAAATTCACACAAAAATTTGTGTAGACTGTTTGGGACATGTGATATATATATATATATATATAAAATTTAAATTTTCCAAAATGTATATTTTCATGAAAAATGATTTGTCGTAAAAAATCACAAAATTCTCAATTAACTTGATAAAAATCCTATGCTTATAATTAACTACAATCCTATAATATATTTCTTGTAAGAGATAATTTTAAAGATACACAGTTATAATACTTTTTATCAATATGCGATAAACATATATATTTTATAACCGTAGGTAGTAATAAAAAAAAAAAATATATATATATATATATAAAACGCCGAGCATACTTTCGTTACTTTTAATGTAACATAATATATACGTAAGTAGGAGAGATTCGAAAAAAAAAGAAAAGAAAAACGCGGCAAAGCTAGTTATTATATTTGCAATCACTGGCCGAATAGTATAACGATTGCTCAATATATAATTTCGTAATGGGAGCGCAAAGATCAATAATTTACCTATCAATTATAGAATATATTTTTATTTTCGTCTCGCTCCGCCTTAAAACTTTCGTATCATTAGCATTAGCGTAAAATTAGGTCATAACGTATCGATATAACTGCAGTAAATCATTTACTCCATCCTCGTTATTACTATTACCGTTATCATTATCGCGGATATTTATCCATACGAAGCAGGTCGAGGAGAGATCTTAAGGTGATATTTCCGGCCGAATTCATTCGACAGAAAAATCTTCGCGCGCTTTCGAGAAAAGAAAAAAAAGCGCGCACAGCGGCTGGTCGCTTTCTAAATTTTCACGTGGCAAAATCATATTTGCGACTTGAGAGTGCATGCACTCGTCGGTATATACGCGATCACCTGGTCTACATTAACGCCATTAATATTATAAAGGCGTACATGCAATATTTAACGCTCACGCTACGATCGTTCGCATCATCAGCTGCGAAAACTTTAATGATGCGAGGTGATAAATAATACCGATAACGCCGAGTGCGACGTCAACGAGGAAGAAGAAAGTTTCGCGGAGTGCTCGTGTAAAATCGCGATCGGGGCTCGCTCCCTCTTCTCGTGGCAAGAAAGTTCCTCGGCACCTTATCGGGCCCCGTAATCCTTACGCGCGTGTGAGATTAGCTGATTTTTCTATTTTCTCGTCTCCGCACGCCGAGATTGTCCACGTAACGACGCCGGGAAAGGAAAGTTACGCTGGCCGCAAGAAGCCGATATAGCATAATCGATGCTCTCCCCCCCCCCTTCCCTCCCCCCTCCCCTCTGATCGATACCGCGAAGCGATAATCGCGATTAACGTTCCAAGTATTTAATATAATGTATATAGGATGATCCTATGGGTGATTGAAACGCGTGAAAAAGGATTCCGTATTAAAGAACCAAGTTCCGGAAGAGTGCCAGTTTTTTTTTTTTTTTTTTTTTCTATTACATAAGTTTTTCTTTGCATGGATAGATGTGCGTGTAAGAAGCGTTCTTATTAAAACTAATTTGAAAAGTATAGAAAAATTATTTTATTTAATTATTTTTATTCATTATTAATTACTCTCTTATTATATTCTTTTAATAGAATTAAATTAGCATATTATTATCAGTATTAAAAATTATTTTATATAATTTTTTTTGTTAAACATTAATGATTCTTTTAATATATTTTTCTATTAAAACTAATGAAATTAGTATGTTCTTAATATGTTAGAAATTATTTTTATTAAATATTTATTAAATATTAATTATTTCTTTATAATATTTTTCTATTAAAATTAATTAAATTAATATATTATTATTAGTATATTAAATATAATTTTATTTATTTATTTCTATTAAATATTAATTACTTTTTTAATATATTTTTCTACTAAAGCTAATTAAATTAGTATATTATTATTAAAATATCAAATATTTTATTTAATTATTTTTAGTAAATATTAATTATTTTTTTATTATATTAAGTTAATTAATTATTAATTAATAATTTATTTGAGTTATTTAGGAATTGAATAGGTATACATAAAAAAAATATTTACATTTCATTAAAATTTAAGAATAGTATAAATTAAAAATTTTTTTTTTTTTTTTTTTTTTTAAGAAATAAAAGAGGAAGTTTGATTAAAAAGATTGTCCATGACTTAAAGAATTTTATGATAAACACGTGCGCTTGTGCAATATCACCGAAACTGGAATTATTTAATGATGAGACCTCGTGATAAAACCTCTTTCGTGTGCGGATAGATGCAAAAAGATTTGTATATAAGTCTTGAATATATATTTGCATTTATTAGATTGCACAAGAGAAAGAAGTATTTCGATGTTAACAAGGTCGTCGTTAACATATAGGATTATCTATATACAAAGATTTCTTCATCGAAACGCAAAAACTGCTGACAAGAAGCATAACAACGAAAACTTAATAACATTTTGCATTTTTACATTCTTTATGAAAAAAAAAAAAAAATGCTAACCACTTTTATTATAACGAAGAATTATCTTTTTAATTCTACAATTAATTGGAATAAACATACTTTTAAGATTCCACGATGCTTTTTTCTAAATACAATTATCTATTTTAAGATAAAAGATATATTAAAAATATATAATTAAAAATATAATTAAAAATAGTAAGAATATAATTATATTTTAATATGTGTATATTTATATAAAATAAGAAAATATAAACTTTTTAATTGAAAATTCAAATATTTTATATAAAATATTAATGTAGAAAGATTATTTATCTTCTCCAAGTATACTCTTTATAAAAGAGTATACAAAAAACTTTCGGGGGGAGAAATATTTTGATAAGAAATACCTTGATAAGAGATTTCGAGAAGAGATTGTCCATCTCGTGTACAACTTTTGAAAATTTTTAACGCAATATTTTTTTCTATAAAAGATTCTTTCGCGTCACCCAGAATAATCATTCGTGCCGTACCATGTGTAAAAAAAAAAAAAAAAAAAAAAAAAAAACAATATAATGTCTTCATTCAACACGTAATGGTCTGGCCATTTGTTCACGGCGGATCACGAGGAAATGCGCGAGGACGAGCGCCGCAATTATACCGAAGCGATGAGACATCAAGCTAGGGAAGTGCGACCGGTGCCGATAGCGAGTAATAGAGAGGAAAAGCGGAAACGCTCGTTATCGGGTCAGCACGAGAAGGTATAATGGCGATAAGGAATGTAATAAGTACGTGTACGGCACACGGCAAACGGTATACGATTATAATTGCACCTTGGTCGAGGGGATAGGGGAGCCGATCAGGAAGACGGCAGGAAGGAAATTTATTATAAATACAGATTTACGTACGGTGTGTCTTATTGCGCAGCGTAATTATTCACGCGCGTGGGTAAAGACGTGCGCCGCGATGCGCAAAAAAGCGGAAAAATGGCGAACTGGTGAAAGGATTTCCTATTCCACATTTCCGAATGCGCAACAAAAAAAAGGAAACGCGACTCGCGGGTGTGGCGAGTCTCGATTTTTCCTTTTCCCCCTCCCCCTCCCCTCCCCCTCCCCCTCCCCCTCCCCCTCCCCGCCCCCGCCGTTTTTTCGCCCTCTCTCTCTCTCTCTCTCTCTCTCTCTCTCTCTCTCTCTCTCTCTCTCTTTCTCTCTTGCACAATCGTGCATTTAAAGTGTATTAGGTGTGAACGCGATCAAGGTTGACTAGGAAAATTCCTTGAAAATTATCATACTGACATTTACTATTTATAAGTAGCATTTCGAATGATATAAGTCAGGCGGTGTATATATAATATTTTGTTAATACTTTCATGAAAATTATTATGCGAGAAACTCACAGAGATTCTGTATATATAATATTTTACAAAATTATCAGAATTATACTACACATGGTTGAAAAGTTTGGCTTAGAATTTAATATAATATGGATACGTTAAATGACACTAATACTATGTTAATATTTCCATACAAAATAAACGCAAGCTATAATTAATTTGTATTATTTAATACAATAGAAAATAAATTTTGTTTAAAATCAAGCTATTTTTTAATGTGGAAAAATGTTATTGACGTTATCCGTATAATCACTCTCACTTCTATTGTAGATTAGAATCAGTTTTTTATGTAAATTTCGACAGATGAATTCCATCATTAATAACACGAAATATATATATTGCGTGAAATTAAAAATATGTGCATTGTGTATTGCGTGTATTATTTTTATTTTTATTTTTCTTTTTTTTTTTTTTAGTTGTTTTAATAATTTCACATTTAAGATCAACTAACACAGTAATATATAAATTGACACATAAATAATTGTTAAATAACGCAAAAATTATAATCGACATATTTTTTAATAAAAAAATAAATTTTGTGCATATTCAAAATGAAATTTTTTCTTCAACTTTTTTTGACTCATTTAAGCCAGTTTATGAGAAATGACATTTAAAATAGACACTACAATATTGCAAAATAAAATGTTTAAGTGTAATTTATCTATGTAACCGTTCATTTTAACGATAACATGCAATTTTTCTCGCACAATTATTTCTCTTTTATTCTTAAATTTTTTAACGTCCAATTTGATGACATATTAAATAATTTGCATAATTTACAGTAATAATAAAATGACTTTTCAAACATCTCTTTGATTTTTAAACGCATATTGCGTCGCGATTCTAATGGCGATTCGTTATTTACGTGAAAGGAAGTTCACGCGTCTTCCTTCTTTTCCAAGATCTAACGATATACAGATTTTTTCCACGACAGGAGAGAAAAGATGGAAACAAATACGACGTCCGTCCAGAGAATGAACGGGTACAACGCGCCATAAAACGTCCGCAATTACATAGACGTTTCATTTGTAGATGCGGAGAACGGGACTCTCGGGTCCGCTCCAGTTCTCACTTCGAGATAATCTCTTCTCACACGCGTATCCGATATTATCGCGAAACTTTTGACAATGCAAATGATCCGCCGTCGTGAGACCCGCCGTCGTCTCCTTAGCAGCCGCATCCCCACCCCCACCCCCACCCTCACCCGCATCCTCACTCGCATCCGCATGCATCTCTCAATGTCACTCACCGGAAGTTGTCTCCTCAAACGCAGTCGCCGAGGAGTCTTGAGAGAAATATCGATTGCTGTCAAGTTATTGCGGATTTTAAATGAAAAAGAGAAACAATTTTGAGGTTAGAGCAAAGAGTGAAAGAGAAAAAATGAAAAAAAAGGGAGGGAAATTTAAACGGAGACAAGGAAGGAAGATGCGTGATTGAAAAATTTTGAGTTTGCCGTTGCAGCTTTGTGTATCGAAGCAAAACGAGATAACATCTGTGCTTAATATACGCTCCTTCGGATTTGACTTACACACAGTTGTACGCATAACGCATATATAATTTACAAGCAACGCCATTGCACGTAGGAACTTTCTAATATATACTTGCATTCGCACTGGATGATTATAGAATTGCAGCCTTAAACGAGCAACTCGCGCGGATGTCGAAGACTAAAAACCAAGGAAGTATACACGTACTTGATACATATCATAACAATGCAAAAAATCTAAAAATGTAACAGAAAAACAGATGTGTCAAAGAACTATTCTGCTCGTGTATAAATTCTTTCGTATTATAAATTTCTTTTGCAATTTTCTATAAATCGCCATTAGTATATATTTTATGTAATCCACATAAAAACAAAAAAATTATTTTATATTATTATATCATTATATTATAATATTATTATGTTATTATATTTATTGTTATTTATATTGTTATATTTTATATTATTAAATTATATTATATTTTAATATAATTTTAATATAATTAAATAATATATTTATTTTTAATAAATTGCAAAAATATTATAATATTCTTTTGAAATATATCATATTCTCTTGCTTATATATAGTTGGAAAATTTAGCTTAAATTTAATATATATTACACATCCCAAATAATCCAGACAAATTTTTATATTAATTTAATATAATAAAAATATGTTAAATGGTCACATCAATATTATATTATTTCAACACAAAAAGTCTATGTAAACGTCAAAATAATTTGAAATAAAATTCTGTGTAAAATCAATATATTTCTAATAACAAAATTGACTCGGGAAAATATTATTGACGATTTTCTTGAATAAAATCAACATTCTTTTCTGTAAATTTGAAATTTAAACTTTACTAACACAACGCCAGTATGTCAAATTAACACGAGTGTTAAATATTTAACCGACATATCTTTTAACAAAAAAAAAAAAAAAAAAAAAAATTTTCCAACTGCGATACACGCGGAAAGAATGCAGTCGGAAAATAGCGAGCGAATGATTATCTTAACAGCATCACTGTCCCGAGATAGGTGTCTAAATTGCCACGTGGGGTGTTGGAAGCGGTTTTCGCCATCTCGTTATTCTCCTCCGCTCCTCATCATCGTCGCACGCTACCTTACGAAACTAGATGAATTGTGTGTAGAGATAAGCATGCGTTGCAACAACGCCACTTTCGTAATTTCTCGCGGTGCTCTCTCTAAAGAGCCTCGTCTTTTCATCTAACAGTAATTGCCGCGAAAGATGTTGCTCATTGTGGCGTCTATTCTTAACTTTTACTCGCGCGCGCGGTTCTCTGTCCGAGGCATCTCTCCCTTGTTTGTTACTTAACTGGTGGCACAAAAGTAACGGTGCACGAAAAAGCGAGTGAAAGTCCCATTTCGAGAGTGATTCTAGATCGATCTCGGGCACCATTAGACCCGATTGCTGACAAATTCGAGGGATACATATCCATATATCTTGTGGCAGAGCGTTGGCGAAAACTTTGATCTTAGATCTTCTTTTTGTTTTCCAAGTAACAGTGTGTTTTCAAACTTTTTTATTCGTAATTTTTTTTTTTTTACGGATTTAACAATACATCATTAGAAAGACGAGAGACGCTTTTTATTTTTTATCGAGAAGTTAAATAGACATAAACGATCAAAAACACTTCTATTATCTCGCATAAACAGAAAACGATTAATCATTTTACTTTTATCGAAGAATTGTAATGGAAATGCGATTTTTTTCTCTCCGAGAGAAGCTTTACATAAGAATGTAATAAAAAAGTAGATATTTGCAGCGTTAACGTAATTTATTTTCTCGTCGTTATTTCCAACAATCATCGCATGACTTTGTTAAGGCTAAAGGTTGCTAGTAGTTTTACACAATTATTAATTACATTAATAATTAATCACTAGAATTACTGACATTTCTTTTTGTATATTTATAATGTCTGTTCTTTTTGCATATTTATAAAAATTTCGAACGTTTTAAAAATTAAATAATAATTAAATTAAAAATTAAGTATTAATTGAATTAATAATTAAATAATAATTGAATTAAAAATTAAGTGACAAATTAATTGACAAATAAAATTATGTGGATATAATCTTGAACATTTTTAGATATTTAAAGATTAAAAGAAATCTTAAATAAGAGCGTGCTTGATTTAATAATATCATATTAAAGATGCATTCGAAAAAAATTCTGTACGAATGTTTTAATTTACAATATTAAAAGAAATAAACATAAAATATATTAAATAATATAATTTTGTAAGGTCAGACGTAATAATTAATTACTTATTAAAAGCAAGTAAATTTTTTTATATTAAATTACATATTCATATATGTGGCAATACGTATGTGATAATACTTGCAGGGAACATAAATAGATAATATCTTTCGCAAGCGTTACAATTTCGCAAAGATTTGTAATCGCGTAATTTTCACGAATTCTAGCCGTTCATTCTTTCGCAGGACGCAAGTTACTTTCGAAAGAGATTCGCACAGTAAGAATGCGTATAACATTGCTATCTATTTAGTACGTCATTGTTATTAATAATTCCGGCACAGAGCATTTGGGCGAATCGACATGTACGCGTCTCGCGATTACGACACATCGTACATTCAAGCCCGATTCACATTTCTCCGCAAGTTAGTGCGGATTACGATGGCGGTCATTAAGCGGACGGTAAGACCAGCGACACCGAGAGAAAGTATGAAATGTATTCTCTGTCTCTTTCTCTTCATTGCGCTACGAGAGTGTCGAAATTGAAAATACTTTCAACGAAACTGAAACTGCTTTCTTCTGCTTTGTAAAACATACACGTTTCAATATTTCTCGTATTGTTTAGAAGATAAGTCATTATTGTATACTGTTAAAAAATTTATGTTTTCTTATTAAAAAATATGTTAACATATTAACATTTTTGTATTAAATATTGAACATTCATGTGTCAATTTAATATATATTGCTGTTGTGTTAATGAAATTCAAATGTTAAATTATTAAAACAACTTAAAAATGTGTAAAAACAACACACAATTTTTATTTTTATTTTTAATTTAATTTTAATTTTTAACTTCACACAATAGATATATGTTCCACATTATTAGTGATAAGATTTATCTGTTAAAATTTACAGAAAAAAAAATTGATTGCTTTTATTTTACGAGATTAACAATACTTTTGCAAATTAATTTTATTATTAAAAATATGCTTGATTTTTACATAAAATTCCTTTCAAATTACTTCGAAGTTTGCATTTATTTTCTATCGATATATTAACAAGTAAATAAAATTTTTTTTTCTTTCCCATAATTTTTCATACCCTTTCAAAGTAATATAAAAACTTTTTACGCCTATATTTCTTACAGCTTCTCGGGCGGCATAATTGATTTCTCCAGCGATTCAGGAATTCGGTCAGAATTCACAGCGAAGATCGAAGCGGAAGAGGCTCTAACAAGGGAGACAAATAAGACTTTAGTCTCTGAAACTGGCGTTATGCAAGAGTGTACTGTGCTCCTACGGCTCGTACGTCCATCGGTAACGATAATCAACGCTGACCATCATTTGTCACCGCTAATCTTCGCGTGACTGTTACATCGTTCCTTCTCATTAACCTTTCAACCGAAAGCTTCTTCCGCTGGCTCGACTTTGTTCGCGCTCTCATGGAAAACAGTGAAGATCTCACTTCGAGCATCCAGCTCGCTAAACAATAGTCCATTATAAAATTTTTATTTTCCAGACCGAAGAGTTAATCAAACACCAGTATTTTTGTTCCTGTCTCTTCCTTTAAGTATATAATTAAATAAAAAAGTATTTTAATTCGTGTTTTTTTTTATCTATTATTACGTGTTATTTTTTTTTTATCTATTATTATTTTTTTTTATCTATTATTATTTTATTTTATCTATTTTTTATTATATTCTATTATATTTTATCTATTTTTATCAATTATCCGATATTACGTGATTTATATACACACACACGTACATTTATGTGCGCACATATTATTTAATTTGATTATATCGGGTGTTCCGGTCATACATTCAACGTTCTATTAATGAAATTAGAAATTCGATCAATTTTTCCTCGACGAGAAGATATCGAAAAAGAAATCACCAATTAATAACATTCTCCGTCCATCTAATATTTCAGCGCTAAATATCTCGGAATTTAAGGTTCAAAGTAAAACCCTGAGGAAATAAAGTGAGCGTGAATTTTCGCGGACAATAAATCTCCGTTACTTATTAGCACCGCGTAATTTCGCGCGACGGAGATCTAAGGACCCGTAATGTCTCGGCGAAGTGTCGCGGCGAGTCGCTAAAAGGCTCGTTACAAGGCAGATTTTCCACCTCGTCGAGGCTCGCTCCACGTATATATATATATTATATATATGTATACCGCCTCGCCGATCGAACGTTGCATTCCTATCGAGCCAAGAAAGCAGCCAGCCGTTGGTCCTCGAACCGGCAAGTCGCAAAAGTAAGTTGAAACGAGCCGATCTCCAATCAACACGCGTGTAATTTACATCTGGGTGAGTATTCTCGAAACGAGGTACAGTAACAAAATTTACCTGGATTTACATTCGTAATCCAGGAGATTAAATATTCGATGAGCTTAGACTCGCAATCGTACATTTTGTTAAAAATAAAAACGATTATCTTCTTCGCGCGCGCAAAAATTTTGACAGATCGCTTAAGTTTGAGCTGCGAGCAATAAAAAAAAAATTTTTTTGAATAGAACAAAATGTGTTCGATGGTTGAAAAATTAATGTAAATTTAATTTTTACAACTATACGAGATTAGTTCCTTCTCAGGATTTTTAAACGAGCGAGTTAGATAAACAGATTCTGTCAGATAGGTAAAGAGAGAGAGAGAGAGAGAGAGAGAGAGAGAGAGAGAGAGAGAGAGAGAGAGAGAGAGAGAGAGAGAGAGAGA
>JBCAUJ010000008.1:5529494-5539609 GCA_038406275.1 Cataglyphis albicans
TCTCTCTCTCTCTCTCTCTCTCTCTCTCTCTCTCTCTCTCTCTCTCTCTCTCTTTCTCTCTCTCTCTCTCTCTCTTTTTATAATACTATCGAGAACTTACAGAATTATATCGGGTCGCGTGTTCATTCCATGCACTGGTGCAATGAACCCGAGTAATTTTCGATGAGTTGGGGCCATACCACGAACTCGAGGTGAAAGTAATCGAACGGGACGCCCACGAATATGCGAATGTATGCGAGGTGACAACAACAGGTTTCTTAAAGGTGCCAACGACAATATTGTCGTTGTCTATACTAGCTGAGAGAGAGAGAAAGAGAGAGAGAGAGAGAGAAGCATGAAGCTACACACAATGCCGCGCTAAATAAACCGCAATGATTCAGTGTGGTCGACCGTGCGCGCGCGATGACACATCCATTGAATCGAATTAAGAGCAGCGGCTACAACCGTGACATTACTCGCGACGATCGAGTTAATCGCAGCTCCTCGGCCTCTCGGTTCAGACATCTTAATTCATGCTTAGCTATCGCTCTAAATGCATCCAAAGCGATGTGGAAGGATGATTGAAAAAAAAAACCTTCACAAAATTTACGCAATTGGTGAATAGAAAAAATTAATGACAGGTCAATGAAATTCGATCGAAGTTATCCGACCGAACCGGAAATGTCATTAATATACGAATTAACTCTTGTAGATCACATTTTCCTTTTTGCTTTGTTTTTGTTTTCCTGATCGTATATGGGTCACCATGTCTTGTCGCAGTTTTAGCTGCTTCAAAGTGCTTGAAAAAATCTATAAAAAATTATATATATATATATATATATATATATATATATTTTTTTTTTTTTTTTTTTTCTTGACATTTGTCAAAGAAAATATAATTGAAAATTTACACGTACAACAAAAAAACATTGTAAACATTTTCTTTTTTTATTGATTAAGGCCCTTTCGGGATATTTTATTGTTAAAACATGGATAGAGACAAAGTGACCTTTATGTGACCTTCAAAAATTAAATATGAATCACATGGATCCTATCAAGTAAATCATAAAAAATTCACCCCATAATTAGATTCAATCCATAATTAGATTGCGATAAATTCTCATTGTATAGTAAAATCACTCTAAAAAATATTTTTCACATTTACGTCAAATTTGAAATTTTCTACAAATCGATCATATACTTCTCTTTTACTGACACCATTAAATAAATATGAAAAATTTATTTGGACTATTAAAATGACACGATTTATAAGCTCCGAATGTGAATTTCGATCAAATCACGTTGTCTTCGTCCTTATTCGAACGCTGTTGTGGCTTCTGGTCGATTGATTTGCAGAGTCGACAATTATCGTCGCAATACGATGATTTAACCGCGAAATGTGCAAACTTGGTATGCAGATACCGCGAACGTTTTTAAACATCTCAACATTGAATTATATGCACGGAACAAATATATGTATACGTGTGATACGCTTTTTTCACATCAAGTCGATTATCATGGCTGCAGCTTTTATTTAATAATAAAGTCTAATAATAAAGTCTAAAATAAAGATAAGTGTGCATTTTACGGGCATGCATGTACACGTAAGCACGGAATGTGCTGTTCGAAAGCGTGATCTCTAAAAATTACAATAAAGTCAATGGAATTTATTTATCATTTATTATAATTTTTTAGAGTTTAATATTTATAATATTATAATAATATTTGTTATTCGTTATAATTTTTATTTATAATTATAGTTTATTTATTATTATAATATTTATTTGTAATTTATTATAATTTATTGTATTTTACTTTATATATATAAAATATAAATATATATATATAAATATTTGAATAATTAATTTAATAATTAGAGAGCATAATTTATTAAAATATTTGACTTTCTCAATTTTTAATCTCGCGTATTTTAATTCAATAATTTATATAGCTAATTATTCCCATCCATATTTCATTAATTTATGTATAAATCTTTTTTCTTGTGGCAATAAATATTATTTTTCGGAACATTTTATAAACAGCAAATCATTCATTTTAAAAAAGATATCATTCTGAAAATGTTGAAGACGGAGATAATATTTCATTCGTTATAAATTAAGTGTAGATATATTAATGGAAAAAAATGTCTATATTATTACATAAATATATGTGTAAACAAAATTAATTAAAAACTTCAGACAAAGCGTCTGCAGCTTTTTTGCAGACACTGTTTGAATTTTCAGACAAAGCGCCGTCGGAATATTCGGACACACTTCAATTTTTAGAAAAAATCTTCCGAAGTGTCAGAAAAACGACTCTGATGATTAAGACAGATTATCTGAAATGTTCTTTCATACATCCAGATCTGAAGGTTTAGGTAAAAATGTATCTGCATTTTTAGAAAAATGTTTACATTTTTCCAATTTTTTAAAGAGTAAAAATGTACAGGGTGCTCCAAGTCAGATCAATGTAACTTGAGGATTTTAATAGAAAATTGAATTTGGAATAAAGAAGTTCCCATAAATATTGATCTGGAAACGCTTCGATAGAGTTATAGCTAATAAATTTCGAAGAATCATTTTTTTTAAGTATTTAAAGTTACTTTTAAAAATCATAAAAAAATTGATTAAAACTACATTTATTCACATATATCAGAGTAACATCTCTCTCTCTTTCTCTCTCTCTCTCTCTCTCTCAAGACGATTGACTGACATGACGATCAAATTTTTTTTATGTACTTACACCATCGTCTAAGAAAGCCGCCCTGCAGTTTAGCGCAGATTCCGCGATGCACCCTCATCCTGAGCGGTGTTGATCGAAAAGAGCGTTCACCCCGATATCACACGGCACACCCGAGCGTCGTGATAAGAGGCCTCGAGAACGCAAATGCGCGGAGTCCCCCGTTCGTCACTGCCTCCCTTTCGCCGATGTCTCTCGTCCTCGGATATATCCCCGGGAAGGCTGCGTCATGCACCGAATACACGGGAATTTCTTCGAAAGGGGATCCGTTCGAAATGTCATTCGACCGCGGCGCGGCACGTTGGACTCCACGCGTTTATTGTCCCCGTCGCGTTTTCTCAGCGGCGACCTCGAACAGCTGCTGGCGCTCTCGCAGCTTGACTCGGAGAAAGTCGGTCCTCCTCTCGCAGAGCTGGAGTTAAAAGTGTGCCGGTGGAGCGTTGTTATGGAGATGTTGGATCCGTCAGGCTCCTACTCTTCTCCTCTTCTTTACTTCGTCGTCCGTTAGTCTCGAACAAACGTCTCGCTCTAATATATGTCCCATCCAGTAGTAGATCCCTCACGTCCACGATCGATCGATCCTCGTCGATCCACCACCGAATCCGAGATTTCCAGCACGTGACGACGAGTGATGCACGCAAATATATGCCGTCCGATACACCGCTGCTGCCTCCTCGATCGCCGCGACAGTGATCGTGGGAACGATCGGCGGTGATGTTGCACTACGGCAGGGAAGAGGCATCCAGGAGGTGGGAACAGTAAGTACAGGGATGCTGATGAGGAGAGGTAGAGGATCAAGGAGAAGAGAGAGAAAGAGGGGGAGAAGGCCGGATAAGAGTGGCCGATTGATTGAACGAAGAGAAGAGGGAGAGAGAGAGAGAGAGAAGGATAAGGAAGATGTTGAGGAAAATCGATGCGATATCGAACCCCGTATGTAAATGCACGCTTGCGAGTGTGTGTGTGTGTGCGTGTGTGTGCGTGTGTGTGTGTGTGCACGCACGATGTGTTGGCGATCTGATACACGGACGTGATGGTGCGATCGGTGCGGGATCGGCCGAGACACTGCCGAGAGACCGCCGTCGATCCTTGGCGCGACCCGCTCAGGTGAACGATTTATTTCTGCCCCCCACTTGCCGCTCCACTTTGCCCCCTTCAATGCGCGCCTGTGCCTACTACTACTACTACTACTACTACTACTACTAACTCTTGAAGCTATCGCCGCTACTCCTTCATTCTTCGCTTCCTCTGCGAGGTGCTCTCCTCCTGCTCCAGCGACGCAGGAGCGTTTCATCTCGTTCGCGGGGCCCCGGTCGTCTTCATTTCACTGTGTGAAAAAAAAAACTTATCTTCTTTAATTTGCATCTTTTTCAATTAAAATCGAAGGCGTATGAAAAAAGTTGGAGTCAAGTGGAATGATTTAAAACGAAAATTTATATGAGAATAATACGCGGAGTGTTTCAGGTCAGGTCAATGAACCCTCAAAGTTTTATAAGAAGAATTATTGAATTTGAAATAAAAAAAGTTCCTATAAATTATAGGCCCGGAAAACGCTTCGTTAAAAAAGTTATGGTAAATAAATTCTCAGTAAGTAATTAGTTATAATCAAAATTCAATTTTTATATTTGCAATGTTTGCACTACAAATGTGTTTACACAAAGATCATCAAAAGGTGTTCTTTTTTTTTTTTTCAAGTTTTTGCTTTTTTCGTTGTTTGAGTTTTATTTTCCTTTGAAGGCCTCATAAGAA
Organism: Cataglyphis albicans; assembly: GCA_038406275.1. Lineage (NCBI taxonomy): Eukaryota > Metazoa > Arthropoda > Insecta > Hymenoptera > Formicidae > Cataglyphis > Cataglyphis albicans. The sequence continues at coordinate 5,533,959 of JBCAUJ010000008.1, forward strand.
TTCAATGAAATTCGTGTAATTTAGTTTGTTATTTAATTACCCATTAAATTTATTTCGCTACTTGTTTTCCAAATTGCTGAAGAATTTTGAAATTATTTTTAAAAGTCATCGAAAAACGTGATTTTTCGAAATTCATTTATTAATTATGACTTTTTAACGAAGCGTTTCCAAATTTATCTTTATAGGAACTTTTTTGTTCCAAATTTAATTTCCTATAACTTTAATTCATCTGACCTGGAACATCCTGTATAATATTCATAATTATGAGAAAAATAAAAATTAAACAAGAGACTTTACAATTGATATAAAATCATAAATTGTAGAACTGTAAACTGTAAAGCATAGTTATTATATGATAATATGCGATGCGGATATAAATATTTATACACGAATTATTAATAATAATTAATAATATTGGAAAATATTAATTTTAAATATTATTAACTTGTAATTAAAAATTTGAAAAATATATTGAAAGCTTGATATTAACAATAATTAATAATATTAATAAATATTAATAATTTATAAAATATTGCAAAATAAATTAAAAGCTTGATATTAACAATAATTAATAATATTAATAAATATTAATCGCTTATAAAATATTGATAAACGAATTAAAATCTTGATTCCTCTTGATAAAGCGAGCCAAAATAATGTTCCTAGAGATGTCTTCCATAACCTCTTTTGCTCAGGTACCTGAATCTACACATTTATATTCTATCTACAGTCTTCTCGCTTTCGCCCGCAATAAATCATTCTTCTCGTCTCCTTCTTTCCTCCATCTCCTCTTCCTCTTAATTCAAATAGAACTTTGTGACAGCAAGTTTTTTTCTATCGCTCCGTTCTCATATCTGACATGGCAATTTCGAAAAATAATAACAGCAATTTGCGAAAAGACGAAGATATATCTACGAAACATAATAATTTTCCTAGAATGTGCTTTACGGATCTAGACAGTTCAAGGCATGACAAGCTTCTGCGATTCTAGTTATTACGTAGAGAGTGTTACAAATAGGCTTCTTGTTGCGAGTTCTATAGAATCAATCATCGTACAACAAGTCCTTTCTAACAGAAATATCGACGTATCTTTCTTGAGCCGTTAGTGATAAACAATTATTAAAGTTGTTGAGAAATAGAATTTTAATTAATTCAAAGTAGATTTTTTCCACTTTTCTTTTAACAAAAATCAGTTAATCTAAAATTAATTACTGTAATATTTAAGGTTGAAAATGTACTGTACAAAGAAAATTAAAATTAAGTAACTGAAAATTTAAAGGAAAATTTAGGAAAGAAAATATTTTATTTTTAAAAAGAAATCAACTTTGAAGCAAATAAAAAATTTCGTACACGTTGAAGAATATGACAAATTTTTACGTCTTATCAACTATTGTTTTTAGAATATATTTGCATGTCTTTGTAAGATTTAAATACAATATTAGCTAGAGTTTTGAATCTAATTTTCATTTAATTTAAAATGGATATTTTCATTTTTTTTTTCAACAAAGAACAATTAATTTAAAATTAACTATACTAATATTTAACGAAAACTTATTGTATAAGGAATTAAAATTAAAATTTAAAAAATATATATTTTTCATTGTTAAGAAAACTTTGAAGCAAATGACAAATTTCGTGCATGTTGAGGAATGTGATAAATTTTTTGCGAACATCGCAATCTTTTTTGCGTCTCGCTAACTATTTATTTTTAAAATATTTGCATATTTTCGTAAGACTTAAATATAATATCAGCTGAAGCTTCATGTGTGATCCACGCGTTAAAGTCTCATTAAAAAATGCGAACTGCTCTTAATATGAATACTATTAAATTACATTAACGCGATAAATTTTATTACCGCAGATAAATGATGACTGAAAGAGGACTTTAAGAGGATCCAATAATCTTTTGCGATATCGAGAGAAAGGTCTGCCAAAAATAACCTGCTTTCAATTTCCGCTATAGTGCGATCATAATCGACAATCGCTACTTGAGAACATCGTAATAGGAAGCGATCGAGGACATAAATGTAGGTTAATGCGGAAAATTACGAGGATATTTGTTTTGCTTCAAGCGCAAAAAAGAAAGACAAAGAATTATTACACTCAATTAAATTTCTAAAGTATAAAGTCTGAGATACGCTTTCAATATTTATAAAAATAATAATTAAAAATAAAAAAAAAGATAGATTGCACATTCCTCACCAGCGAAACTTCTTATTCGAATACTTTTATATAAAATTCTATGCAAATCTTGCGCAAAAAGTCATGCTTTAAATTCTAAGAAATGCACTTGTCAACTGTAAATTGTACTTAATACACAATTAAATATTCTACTAATACTCTAATTAATTTTTCAAATTAAAAAAAGAAAATTTCACGAATTATTATAATAGATATTCAATGTATTCTGTTCAAATTGAAACTTTGAACGCATTCGAAGAATCATAATCATCAGATACTGACAAATAAATGTATTTCTGCTTCAAGTGTACATGTGAGCATAAATTATTAATGAAGAGTGCTCTTATCGTTTGACACATTAGTCCTTGCGAAGTGATGTGGAGTCTTTAGTTGCGGCATAATGACAGCAGCCTTGACCCTTTTAATTTGGAGGGTTTATTACCACGTGGAGATAATTTCCATGTTATGCAAAGAATGGCTGATCCGGATCGTAGCGCTGACAAGCTGATATTATTTGCATTATGTGTAAAACCGAGAGTAATCCTATCTAATCGTTATCCTCTTCCCCGACCCGACATATTCTACGTTCTTCGATGTTCTCGACACCCGTTACGCAACGTGCTAAACACCTAATCGTCGATATTTATTTAAAAAAAAAAGAAGGATAAAAAGAGAAAAAAATGATCATCTCGAGCAAATTGATAAATTTGAACATTGATTATGATACAACTCCTGTATAAAATGATTGATGTAATGATTTAATCAAAAATATAACCTCAATCATTTTATACAGGAGTTATATTATATCCAATATTCAAATTGATCAATTTGCTCAAGATGATAATTTTTTTTCTCTTTTTATTCTTCTTTTTTTTAAATAAATATCGACAATCAAGTTGTTTGCGTATATACATGTTTTCTCTTCTCATATTATTATTACAATATAGTGTTATTATTATTATTATTAGTTTTATTAATATTATTAGTATAATATTATGATTATAGTATAGTATATTATATTTTTAATATAATAATAATAATATATTATATAATAATAAATAATAATAATATATTAATATATTAATTATATATTATATATTATATAATTTAATATTATGTAATATATAATTAATGTATTATATTAATATATTAATTATAATAATAAATAATATATTAATATAATACATTAATTATAATTAATTATAATTAATTAATAATAAATAATATATTAATATATATTAATTATATATAATTAATATATATTAATAATATATATTAATATTTAATATATATTTATTATTATATAGATTTTTTAAAAATTAATTATATATTCTTAAAAATATAGTTCGAATATCAAGTAAAATTGCCACAATAATTCAGAACATGCCCATGAACTGTACATTGCTGCAATTATAGTTTGCGTAGTAAATAAAAAGAACGACATATCTCCGCATTAGAGAGACACCAGGGTCTGAAAGGGTTAATACCCCACCGTTAACAAACGCTATAATCGGCGACGTTATAATTTGCGGGGCGAGAACACGCAACTAAAGTCGACGACGATCTTTCACAATAGTCAGCCTCATGTTTTGAACTCGTCGCGCCGTTACACGGCACAACTTTAAAGACACCGCGAATCACAAATGCTGAGGTGGAATAATTAATTGCCACGCTAATTACACCGCAATCTCTAATCAGCTGCGATATTATCGTGTCGTTAAATGATGAATAGACGCGTAATCGCAGTACGACGTGTGATGTATTTCGAAAGCTTTTTTACGCCGGTCAAAGGTGCGAGTGCCGGATCGATCGAGTATAATTTTATCGTACCTTTCGCTATACATTGAATCGCGATATCATCGTAATAAATTGCAATGTAAGATGTCACAAAACTCTATGATCAGGAAAATGTCCTTCTTCGAAGAGACAAATGTGTGACAGATAATAATGCATAATTAATTCATTTTCATTCGATTTTAATTTTATTTAAGGTACACGTTCATTTCATTATTAATTCGTTTTACAAATTAATTTTCAAGATGTTTGAGATATGAAAAATTACAATTGCGATGGTTGATTTAAAAAATAAATTAATTGAAAAATCGATTCAAGATTCATTTTTTTTTTTTTTAGTTTACAATTGCAATGACGTTTGATAATTATGGATCACCTTATGATATGTTTTAGCAACTACGCAAATTTTTATTCGAGCATTAATACGATCGATCGTGCATATTATCGCAAGAATGTGAGCCAGAATTGTATCACGATATACAGGGTGTCCCAAAACTACCGGACTTCCTCTTAATGACAGATTCCTTAGAACATTTCAAAAAATCACATTTCAAGATGAAAACCCTGCCACAAAAATGTCGAGGATATAATAGTTTTTAAATAGGAAGCAATTATATTTTACAAATGAGAGAGCTGAGATTTTGCTTAAAAAGAAGTCCGGTAGTTTTGGGACACCCTGTACATATAATAGGTAGAGCAAACGCCCGCAACTTTTTCTCTACACGAGACTCTCGACTCTCGAGTATCAGAAATTCTTCTTCAACTATTAAAATGCATTATTTACGTTTATTTACAAAAGTCCGAAGAGCGCAAGCGTGCTAGCGGAAGAAAGGCGAGCATAGCGTCAGTGTGCGTATAATTGCTCCTCGTTCTTGAATTATGGCCAAACTACATTGATCAGCAGCGAAAGCGATTCTTTCACTTGCTGCGCACGGCTTTTATTTTTCACAATAACATAGAACACTTTTTCCATCGCGTGTTTTAGGAAAAACTCGAGTCGATATTTTACAAAATTTTTACAAATTTTTATTCATACTTAACACAGGATATTTCAGGTCGGATCAATGAAAGTTCAAGGGCTCATAAAAAATTGAGTTTGGAATAAAAGAATTCTGTTAAATATAGGTCGAGAAACTTTGTCAAAAAGTTATAGCTAGTAAATTTCAAAAAAATCACATTTTTGAAAATAATTTTTAAAAATAAATTTAAAAATCCTCTATTTATTTGAAAAAAATAACGAAATAAATCTAATGGCTAATCAAATAACAAATAGAATTGTATCGATTTTATAAAAAAAAACCACGATGGATGGTATTTGTATAAAAATGTTCTTATTAAAATTTTGAATTATAACTAATTACTTACAAGGAATTTATTAACTATAATTTTTTAATGAAGCGTTTCCAAGCCTTTGTTTATAGTAACTTTTTTCTTCCAAATTCAATTTCTTATAAGACTCTAAAATTTCATTGACCTGGAACACCCTGTATATGTTATATATGTGTATATAAAATTAATAAACTTAATCGTATTAATAATAATCCCTTTATAGTCATCTTATATCATCTTATACATTTTTATTTTTATTTTATTAAGACATATATATATAACACATCACTCAATAAGTCCCCGGTCTGACATATATATGGCAACATTGTTGACAGACCCACGTGATT
>JBCAUJ010000008.1:5540439-5578531 GCA_038406275.1 Cataglyphis albicans
ATATATATATATGTTTTAATAAAATAAAAATAAAAATGTATAAGATGATATAAGCTGACTGTAAAGGGATTATTATTAATATGATTAAGTTTATTAATTTTGTATACACATATACAGGGTGTTCCAGGTCAATGAAATATTAGAGTCTTATAAGAAATTGAAACAAATTTAATTTTTATATTATTACGTGATTAAATGTGGCAAAAAAGTCATATTAGAATTTTTCACTGTTTTGCTTTATTGTAATTGCGGAGGAAAAAAACGCGCTTAAACGAACAGACGTGTTAAGTGAAAACTATGTTCGATAATTAACGAAGATTCGCGCTTTTGTAACCACAACAGAATGTATCTCGACAGACCTAGTTCTCAGAGCAATACTCCGGAAAGTGACGCGTGGGTATAAAAAGAGAAAAGATTTCGAGAAGACCGACGAGCGCGCGAACAAACAACGTCGACATAAAAAAATAATTTTCTACAATGTAGGTAAAAAATACGCGTAAAGTAAATTTTAGGTCGCAACGGATTTGTGATCAATATAATCGAATTAGCATATCAAATTAACTACACGAGCATTCAATTCGGCGAAGATAAATAATTTCTCCTTAGAAATATATTAATTTCATCCTTATATATTACGAATTAAATATGTCAACGCGTGAATATAATTAGCATAACTCGTATTGATCCGACAAATAAATGAAAATAAAAAGAAAAAAAAGATACTTCCATTTTTTAGCATCAGAGGAATATGCAGCGTAATACTCAACTATGTATCTAATTGTTCAATCGACAAGATAAACATGACAGTGCATTTTATCACAAAATATTATACACATAAATATGCTTCAACGCGCATACACAATAATGCATACATATATATATATATATATATATATATATATATATATATATATCGCGGAAATGATACTTAATTGCTTCTCGATATCGTGAAAAAAAACTTTTAAATAATTATTTAAACCGGATTGGAATGCATAAAATAATATATGCGAACAGATAATACTTTGTTTATGATAGAAAAAAAAATAAGCGAGCGTATGAAAGGTTGTTATTTTAGTTAATTACACGAGCAATGAGTATAATAGCAGTAATGACATTCGATAACATTGAGTTCGCAACGCTGCTTAAGAAGGCTCATTATCGAAGATATTACCTTAATTTAATTGCCGAGTGTAAATTGTTATGTTATATAGTGCATTCGCTTTAATTTTATTCAGATAAACTGTTGCAAAAAAGAACCGAGGTCTCTTTTTGCTTGCATCTATTATCGAAGACGATATGATAAGATTGAAAATAACACTTTAAAAAAGAAATAGTTTAATTTTGCGATTGAAATTTAATTTCGTTGAATTAATTTGTTCACGCAATTATTTTTCAAGCAAAAATATTTTTCTCAAGTACAAAATAAGCTGTCATATTTATATATTCAATGAGAAAATTATCTTAAATATATGTATTTTTCTTTCCGTCGAGAAAACAATTTAAGAGAGCCAAACTATGGTTTTAGAACAAGATATGGCAAAATATAAAGCGTGTTTGCTTCCTCGTGGAGAAGGCTTTCGTGACAAAATTTTTCTATCTCAATGTATTTAGAATATTTTCGATTTTAGATATTTCAAAATATCAAAATCATATTTTTTTTTAATAATGCTGTATGCATGTAGGAAATGTACATCGTACAATCTCTAACTTCCGCAATTTTTGAGATATTGAGCTAAATTTTTTTAAATGAATAGAGTATTATTCAAGGATTAGTATTGAATTTAGTGAAAATCAATGAAAAGATTCAATTTTTTATAAAATTTTTAAGAAATTTTTTGAGAAATATTTATACTCGCTCTACTTTTTGCAAATTTTTAGATATCTGATTAATTTTTTTTACATAAATAAAGTATTATTAAATAATTGGATTTGAATTTAGTGAGAATCAGTGAGAGTTCATTTTTTATAAATTTTTGAATTTTTTTGAGAAATATTTGTGCACGCCCTAATTTTTAAAATTTTTAGATATCTAGTTAAATTTAAAAATTTTAAATTTTTTGAGAAATATTTATACATGCTATAACTTTTGCAAATTATGAGATATTTTCCTCTATGAGGAAGCCAAAATTATAAAAATCCACTTGCTTTAAGGAGTTTTTTGAGTGAAATAAAATGATAAGAAGGCAATGTACAAGTTTCTAATTTGCACAATTTTCATCTTGTTTATAATATTTAAGGAGATCTAGTATTACATCAGATAACTCGCAGCCTCTATGTTAATTTATAAATTAATCTTTCGTAAGATAATTTACAATGTTCTTTTCCTGAGATTTTTTTGTAGGGAAAATTTTTTGAACACGCGCAAAAATTACCAATTGTCTCGCTTAATGTACGCGCTAAAGTTCGGTTTTCACCGGCGAAAGGAATAGAAAGCAGCGCTTTGACTTCTCGTCGTGCTTGACAGGAGGACACGTAATTAGATGAATTACGATTTCCTGCGATTGTGGTGGACGTCCATCGCGAGCCATCTGTGTCTCTATCGCGAGCTGTCAAATCGTGAAAAGAAACTGTAAAAGTTTGTTTTATACTGTCCTTCTGACGCGTCGAAATGTCGTGCGCAATTTTATGTCGGTTGCGAAACGAATTTTTCTACTTTGTGATGCTTGAGAGTACAAATTCTAACTGGTGTCGCGACATGTTAAACACGGCTTTATACGGAAACGTATAGCACGAAGTGGTTTAATGAAATGGAACGACTTTATGGAGGTCGACCAGTATCTTGCAGGCGCTGCCGGTTTTCTTCACAAGCTCGGAACGAGTTCGCACATGTGAATCGTGGTGCTTTTACGTCGCTAATTTTTTAATAGCTATAAAGGACGAGTGAAAATTGACGAGTCATTTTTGTCCCGTTAATTTTCGCGAATTGTCTCGAAATAAAAAATTAACTTGACATTCTCCTTGCATCGATCAATAAATAAATCTGAATTTCATACCATAACTCTCTTGTAAAATCAATATTCGTTAAATATTCACATATTTATCTTAGAAATACACACGCGAAATATTTGCACGTGAATTCTACGAATAAATATGTACGTGAAATATATATTATGGCACATAAAAAAATTTATGGAATATCTAAGCATTCAAACTGTCATGCACTTATCATATTCTTAATTTATCATATTTTTTTTCTAGATACGAGAGAGAGATATTTGTATTCTTAAAATCTTAAAAATAAAAAAATTCTTTCCTTAATATAAATTACATTATGAAAAAAAAAATTCTTCAAGTAAATATTAAAAAAAAAAAACAAGATATTAGGTTTCATCCTAGATTTTTTAATAATTCTTTAGATTTCAAAGTGATGTGAAATTTAGGTCATCGATTGTAGTCATTTTTTATCGTTCTTGTAAACCGGCTCCGTTATAATAATTATACTAGCCAAAAATATAACCATTTCTTCTGAAAGAGAGATAATTAACGCCGTTTCATCTGTGTTTTTTCACTGAGAGTGAAAAAATTTATGTCATCATTTTCTCCGCTTTTGCGCACGGAGAGTAAAAAGTTTTCTTGTAATTCTCTCTCTTTCTCATTTGTCAATTGCATTCTGCACTATGGTTTGCGTGCAGGAAAATTGCGCATCCCTTGGTAATGAAAAGACTCAGAAAGCGCGTCCCGCGTACTGCAACCTCACGCCGCACCGCAAGATTTTATAGCGTTGTAATCAAAAGAATTCGAAATAGAAGAGGTATGTCGTGTTCTTATTGCGCGACTTGACATAATCCTTGAAGATTATTATTAGGCAACATTGTAGATAAGTATGCATAAGTTCGATCGACATGCATATATGTGGCATTTGAATACTATTATGCGAAAACATAATTACGGGTTTTACAAGTATTTAAATTGTTACATTTTTCCTTTTTATTGCAACGAGATATATACAATATTCATACGCTCACCGCGTTGTCACATGCGCGCGATTACACATAAATGTGTATCGTACATATAATGTATAATACACGTACAAATGTGTATATCACGCTTTTTTATATAATATACACAGATTCTATGTGATAATTTCTTATCTTATTTTTTTTAGATATACGTTTATACTATATAAATTACTATCGACTATCAAAGAACTTATCTATCAATCTCGCCAAATACCACGTCTAGTGTACCGATGATGGCGACTACATCGGCGAGAAAGTGTTTGGGTCCTATGTATTGGAGACCCGCCAAGTGAGCAAAGCCCGGCGCTTTAATCTTGCACCGATATGGCTTGCTGCTGCCATCGCTCACGAGATAAACACCGAACTCGCCCTTCGGTGCCTCGATCGCGGTATAAGTCGCTCCCGGCGGTACCTGGAAACCCTGGGTGAATAACTTGAAGTGATGGATAAGGGCCTCCATGCTAGTTTTCATCTCCTCCCGCCGCGGTGGCACTATCTTGGCGTCGTCGCATCGTATCTCGCCTTCGGGCATGTCATTCAAGCACTGATGAATGATGCGGAGAGACTGACGCATTTCCTCGACGCGGCATAGATACCTTAGAGCGACAAGTGAAGGCATCATTTGCAAGTCATATGCATATGGACATTTTTCATTCGTATCTTATCAGACAGCTTAAAAAATTATTTATAAAAATATAAAGAATAATCAAAAATTATTTTGTAAATAATATAATTTCAAAAAATAATAAGAAATAAAAAAGAAAATTGATTAGAATCAAATGTAGATAACTGTGCAAAGAGAAAAAGTCTATAAAGATATAAGAAAAGAGTTATATATTTCATGAAGAGATTCTTTTCAACTCTTCTTTTTATAAATGATTCGATTTGCATCTAGAAATTTACCTGTCGTAGCAATCACCGTTCGTGCCAACTGGAACGTCAAAATCGACCCGATCGTAAGCGTCATAAGGTGCAACCTTCCTCAGATCCCACTTTATTCCAGAACCTCGTAACATAACGCCGCTGAAACCCCAATTGAGCGCGTCCTCTGCGGACACAGCACCGATATCGATCGTGCGCTGCCGCCAGATTCTGTTTTCCGTCAATAGATCTTCCACTTCATCCACTCGCTCCGCGTACTTCGAGGCCCACGCATATATGTCGTCCATTATACCTAATGGCAAATCAAGCGAGACTCCACCGGGCCGTATGTAGGCTGCATGCATGCGAGCGCCGCTCACGCGTTCATAAAACTCCATCAGCTTCTCGCGTTCCTCGAACAGCCAGAAAAAGGGCGTGAGAGCACCAATGTCCAACGCGTGTGTTCCAATGCCCATAATGTGATTCAGAATCCTCGTGATTTCCGCAAAGAGAACTGCAAGCACGAGAAAGATTTACAAATTCATAAGAATGTATATATAAAGATGTAAATAGAACTTCTTATTTTCTTTTTCATTTTAATTTATATTTGAGTTTATATAAGTTTAGTTTAATTAATCCTATTCTATTTTATTATATTGTACCTTTTTTTTCTTATTTTTGTAATTTATTTTTGTTATTAATAAAATTTAGATTTAATTATTCAGATAATTTAATTAAATATATATTCATTCATTTATATATTATTTATATGTTACATTCAATAGAATAAATATAAACACTACAAGACACATAAAATAAATTAGAAATAAATGTAAAACTGAAAACTGTCCAAAGCTATATAGATTAGGAATAAATAAATAAAAATAATGAATGACAATAAAAACATGAGTACAGGAGAGATCTACTCTACGATATCCTACATTATTCAAGTCTAGAGATAGAGTCGTATCATTTTTTACCTCGAATGTACTTTGCGCGCAGAGGCACATCTATGTTGAGCAACTTCTCTATCGCCAGAGAGAAGCACTGCTCGTTGCACATCATGGACACATAATCCAAGCGATCAAAGTAAGGCAGTGCTTGCATATAGGTCTTATACTCAATCAGCTTCTCAGTACCGCGATGCAGAAGACCGATATGTGGATCCGCGCTGATCACGATCTCACCGTCCAGCTCCAGGATCAGCCGGAGTACACCGTGTGCGGCTGGATGTTGGGGTCCAAAGTTGAGCTTTATGTTCTCTATTGTTTGTTGAGCTACTTCCGGATGTGCAAGAGCCGACTCCTTCGTCGGTGGCTTCCAGTCGAGCTTCTCATCGCTGTACACTAACGGCTTGTTGAACGACTCGATGAACTCCGCGTCCGGATTCCATTGATGACCGTTGCGATGTTGGCTGCAAAACATACGGTATTGTCAGTCGAGTTCGCCAGGCGTAAACAGATAGGTTAGGGAGATAAGAGGAGTTACATAATGCGACGTGCGATCACGTTATAGTCGTGCAGTAAAGAGTGATTAGTCGAACTCACATATTGACGATTGCCGGTGCGTTATTCGATGCCAACAATCTGCCTGCGCCGAAAAATCCGGCATTTTTACGCAGGATCGATCCTAACGCTCTGGCCGCCATGATGCTCACATCACGTCAAAGAGTGTCAAACTTTTTGAACCTGTCTGTACCACAAACCACAATATATACAGTAGTGCAACTCTCTCGATTTTGTGCTGCTAAAACTGAGTGCGCATGCGCGAAATAAATAAGTTTTAAGGAATGCAATTTTGAATGTCCTCGCGGATATACAGTTGATAATAATTGTTTTGTTATACTGCTCATCCTCTCAATGCTCACTGGGACCTGAAAGAGATCGAAACATCTGATTCATTGTCATACATTAATCGACTTTTAAAGAATTATCTCTCCATAATTCATTCGTATAATTTACTCGTATCACAATCATCCATCATTTATGTCCGAACTCCAATCAATCTTTTATTCATCATTTATTTGATTTTTATCACTTGAGCTCTTTTTTAATTTTTTTATCTCTTGACCTATTACAATATATATTTTTACATATTTTCATTTCTCCTATAGTAAAATTTCTTACCTGATCCTTCTTCTAATCCATTCATTATTTTATTATTATCCTTATTCTTTAATATTATTATCCTTATTCTTTTTTATTTAGTTTTTATTTTAACTCATATCTCTTTATCATTATTTGACGTCACCTTGTTATTTTTGAAATGTTATCTAAATTTTCAGACACACTCGGAAAAATGACACAATGACAATAAATGTGTCTGAATTTTTAGAAAATTTTTTTACAGTGTATGTAACCCCTTCCTCCCCTCCTTTTCTCTCTTGCAAAAATACACATGTCAGCATATAACCTCGCACATTGCTTGAAAAACTTGTGCAATTATCAATTGCGTCAATAATATCTTGAGAAAATATCCAGAGAATGTAAAACATCGTTTGTATATCCCTTTCTCTTATTTTCTACGTTGAATAATAAAAGTTATTGACACACACACAAGCGCACATTCTATCATACATAGAATATGGCTTTCTAATCAAGAACGTTAATGGTTGTACACAGGTTGCATTCTAATTCGAACTCTTCCTTTATTTTTTTGTACATATATAATATATATTGAGCACATATATATATATATATATAATTATATATAACAAAGGTACAAAAGTTCATCACTCTGTGTTCGGTTACATCGAAAAAAAAATCTGCAAATGTTTGTCGCCATTGTCGCTGTTGATCGACGACAGATGTGGCATTATCGGATAATATCGTTCTATAAATTTGAAAAAAAATAAATAAATAAAAATCTTCAAATATATATTTCCAAATTCAATAATTTGATATGATGTTTCGAATAAACTGGATGTCGTGATAATTATTTATTCGCGCATTTGAGCAACGACAGTGCGTCTTGTATCACGAACGAATCTTTCTTCACGAGCCGAGTAAGAGTATAGAGAAAATATATGCATATAAAACGTACAATTGACGACAGATATAAGTAAAATATATATACATATACATATTTCTGATGTCATTAACTAGATTATATCCATCGTTGCTCGCCTTTATACATGTCGTGTAAAAATAGAATACTAACAAGTAGAAATAGGAGGATGATGCCTCAATATCGTAGCCTCATTATTGTACTCAACGAACTGATATAGACATGAGATAGCGTATCTTACATCTTTGATTTCGATCCCTAAAAGCAGTTGACAATCTTTGACAATGCCATCAATTTCAATATAGTATCAAGAAATTCATTTTCTGACAATACTTGATATTTGCAGCCTTCTTTGCGTCAAGTCTACGATTTTGATACAACTTTGAGGAAGCTTCGAGATGCAAAAAAAATATTACGTGGTCCATTATTAATCGAGAGAGAGTCTTAGACAATTTGTACACGGATTTGATTGTTGTATCGAGACGATTTTTTCATATACAGGATGCCCGAAAATTCTGGAAACGAATATTTTATAAACAATGTATTTTAGAAAATAAGGTTTCAAACAAAAAGTGTAAAGCTTAAAAAGACGCATTTAATGAGAGTATTAATTTTACCATATTTTTCGAGTTATGAAGCTTGGAAGTTACAGTACCGCCGACATTAGCATAATTCAAGGTGTACCGCGTGGAGGTTGCATGGTCGTACTTGTACCAACGGTACTGTAACTTTCAAACTCCATAACTCAAAAAGTACTTAATAAAAAAAAAATACTTTGTAGTATTTTGAAAAGGTCTCGAGATAAGCTACAAGAATATGGAATAAAAAATGAGGGTTTCTATTTAAAAATTTTAAGTTGACCTTGACCTGACTTTGGCAATGCCATCTATGATCAAATTAATACTGTCATTAAATGCGTCTTTTTGAGCCTTTTGACAACTTTTGTTTGAAACATTATTTTCTAAAATACATTGTTCACAAAATATTCAACCGTTTCCAGAATTTTGGGACACTCTGTATATTAATAATGTATACATTACAAATTGTTAAAATTATTGAGATTATTAAAAATTTTGTCTAAAGGACTAAAAATTTTTTTACTCTGTATATTAATAATGTATTTTACACTCTGTACATTGATAATGTATACATTAGAAATTGTTAAAATTAGATTATTAAAAATTTTGTCAAAGGGCTAAAAATTTTTTTTTATAAACAATATAATTCATATATCAATATAGTAAAATATCTTTATATATGGATTCGTATTATTTTGCATTTGAAAGCTTCAGTTGTAGCTGAGCTCTAGCCCGGGCATGGAATATAATAGTACCGGATCTTTGAAAAATTTCCGGAAATTCAGGAAATTCTCCAACAAAAAAAATCTCTCCCCTCTTTCCGACCGATCCTCTCGTTAATAAAAATCATAAAGGAGATAACGATGCAATGACTGCGGCAGCTGCAGCTTCCTGACGATCTTGGGTAGTCTGGTGCCGCAGAGCCTGCGAACTATCAGTCTCGCCTGATGGGTCAATGGCAACGGGGTCCTAGCCGCCTCCATCACCAGAGCCTTTTGGGCATCCGTCAGACTGCTGGACCGTCGTATCATGCAGGGATCGAAACTCTCCGCCGCCTCCAGGAGCGCGCGCAACAGCGGCGGTTTGTCGGCTGTATTTTGCAGTGAATTAAGGATACCGTGTGGATCGCGAAATTGCGTCTTGATCACCACTCGGGCGCCGTATTTGAGGAGCAACGCCACCACCTCCACCGACGGATTCTCGTTCGAGGCGACGTACTCGGCGAGTACCGGTCGCAGCGCCGGGCCGTCGTCGCTTCGGATCACCAGGTTCGGGTCGGCCCCGCGCTCCAGCAGCATGCAGAGGATCTCCAATCGATTCGGGATATTATCAGCACACGCCACGTGCAGCGGCGAGCCGATGATCGGCGACGTGGCGTTCACGTTCGCGCCTGTATGCAATTTTTCAGATTAAATTATATACATATTATATACATATAAATTATATACATTGTATACATTCAGTCTTATATATAAAAAAAAAAATTAATTAATTAAATTATTTATATTTCAATTAGTAATGTAATTAATATATAATATTAATATATTAGTATTAATAAATTTGTATTTAAAAAAATAATAAATATAAATATATTAATAAATATAAATATATTAATAATTCATTTATATAATATTAATATATTAGGATTAATGAATTATTTGTATTTAAAAGAAAAATAATAAATATAAATATATAAGCAATTAATTTATTTATTAACATATTAATATATATTATATTAATATTGATGTATTAGTATTAATAAATTATTCGCATTTTAAAAAATATAGAAAATTTTGGATTAAATTTATTATAGCGATTAAGACATCATTGTGCAGATATTCGGCACGCGATGTCCTTCAGATGCCAAGCGATCCGGCGATATGCCAGCAGAGTGTGATATCTCGTGGGATGATAATCGTGTACACGATATCGCAACTCGCCTGCTTGGAGTAGCCTCTCAACGATTGACGGGTCACCCTTGAGTATGGCCAGGTCCAGGGCCGTCGGCTTCTGATAGTCCGGTCCGAGATCCAGCCGGGCGCCCTGCTTCAACAGCAGATTGATCACGGCCGGGTCGCCGCCGAGGATCGCGTAATGCAATACCGTACGATAATCGTGCCTGGCGTCTGCCATCGCGTTCACGTCCGCCCCATAGCTCAGCAGTAGAAGCACCGCAGCTATACCCTGCGACATTTGCGCAACGTCAACTTTATCTCGTAAAGATTCGTGGAAAATTTCGAATAAAATATTGCATCGGGAAATCTCAGTAGTTCGACAGTATCATTACCTGGGGTAGCCTAGCAGCCTTCATAAGAGGCGTCAATCCGGCGCGATCACGCGTGTTCGGATGAGCGCCGAAGGCCAACAGCAGCTCCATGCATTCCAGATCCAACGGTGACACTAGATTAATCTCGGAACCGAAGAAATATCTCTTGTTAGGATTAGCGCCGGCCTCGAGAAGGATCCTCGCGACCTCGACGTGGCGGTTGCGCAGAGCCAGACGTAGTGGTTCATCGCACAACATTGTTCTATATAAGAGAAAAATAAATAACATTAATTAACTTTCTTGGTTTTTTGTTAAGGATGTTGTTAAGGACATTTGTTAATCTTGATTTTTTTTTGCTTAGATAATATATATAATTTTTCAAAAATATTTTGTTATATTAAATAAATTATTATTTGCAAGTATTAAGAATTAGAATTTTTTAAATAAAAAATTCAAAACTTTAATATAAAAAAAAAATATTTATTCGAAGATAAAAAATTGTTTATTAAAGTAAAAAAAGATCTGTGTTTATAAAACAAGTAGCCAAAAATTTTAAAAATGTTCGTTTTTCAAAAAAATAATTTAGTACAATAAAGATAAGAAACAATTTTTTTTATCCGCAAATAAAAACACTTTGCTTTTATTTTATACATATATATTTTACTAGTTCAAATATATTTGCTGCTTGATTGAAATAATTAATTCCTTTGCAAGTATTTAAATAATATTTTTAAACGAAAAAAAAAAAAAAAAAAAATTCTTTTAAAATTTTTTCTCAGTGCGAGAATATTGGATACACGTTGACTATCCAAGCAGAAACGCGATATACCTCGGGAAGAGTTCCCCAGTGTCTTGCCGATGATCCACCTTGGCGCCATACTTGAGGAGGAGCTTCACCAGGTCCAGATAGCCGTGCTCGGCGGCGAGATGCAGGGCCGAGTAACCACATTCGTCGGTGGCGTCGATGTCGGCGCCGCGCACCAGCAGCAGCTGAGCGGCCTCGGTGTAGCGCTGCCAGACGGCGTAGTGCAGGGGCCTGAGGCCCTGGGTGACCGCCTCGTTCGGCTTGGCACCGCAGGCGAGGAGGATGCGGATCTCGTCGAGCGGCTGCAGCCGTATTATCGAGTCGGCCAGCTCCCGTTGTAACGGGTTGGCGATGCACTCGGTCGGCATCTACATGGCGTAACGCACAGAGATATATAGTCAAAGATACAGAGATAGAGAAGCTAAAGAGAGACAAAAGGAGGATTACGTAATGTGATCGTGTATCGTCTATCGCGTATTGGCAGAAATTGCCGAGGATTTTCGATACTAATGATCGTAAGCTGTCAACGAGATGGCTCGTCGATTTTATTATTTCATGTTCGTTTATAGGAATGACAACTGGGGCTGGATTTTCTACAAAAGACGAGAACTGAAAAGCTTTCCAGGAAAGCGTGCCAATTTGCGTGCAAATAAATATGAATAAAAACGTCTTTTTTGACAATAAATAATATTAAAATTACATAGTTTGAATTAATTTACTCAATAATTTTATAATTATAGTTACTTATTCTTATGGCTAAAATATGACATTTGTGAAAAAAAAATAAATAAATAAATTTGGCGTTTACAGGGAATTTTTTTGATAAATTCTTTTAATTTTTTTTTTAATTATTTTAAATTATTTTAATTTATTTTAAATTTTTAATTATTTTAATTTATTTTTAATTTTTTTTTATTTTATTTTTTAATTATTTTTATTAATTTTTTAAAAATTATTTTAAATTTAGATTGAATTAATTAATATTGATGTGGGCAATACAATTTCGTATGTCTCCCGTCCGTATAAAATTGTTATAGATATGAAACATTATATTTTCTAAAAAAATTCAGTGATCTGGACGAATTAAACGAGCAAAGATAGTGTCAATGACATAATATCATAAATAGAATGTGATTATCTTTAATCAGATGTAAAGTAATTTATAAACATTTCGTCTGTACTTAATCTTCTTCAGTAACGAAAAAATAATAAAAATCATACGAAAAAAGATGCCTAACTAATCCCCGGTCTGACACATATATGGCAACATTGTTGACAGACCCACGTGATTTCTAAAAAAAAAATTTGTTTTTCTCAGTTAGACCGGAGACTTATTGAGTGATGTGTTATGTTATTATAAATGTCAATGTGTGAGTCTTGTTGAAATAATGTCATGCGGATAAAAATTGTAAAAATTAAGAAAGTTTTGGATCGAGAGAGGACAACACTAAGCTCTTACACATTATGGTTGGCATCTCAGTGTTGTCCTTTCTCGATCCAAAACTTTCTTTAATTTTTACAATTTTTATCTACGTGACATTATTTCAGGACTCGCATATTGACATTTATAATAACATGGTATTGCCTCCATTAGTTAGGCATCTTTTTTCGTATGATTTTTATTATTTTTTCGTTACTAAAGAAGACTAAGTACGGTCGAAACGTTTATAAATTACTTTACATCTGATTAAAGATAATCACACACTATTTATGATATTATTTTATTTATGATATTGACAGCGTACCTTTGGTCGTTTAATTGGTCCAGATCACTGAATTTTTTTATACTATAAAACACACGAGCCACTTCTGTATTTATCTTTCTTATCACATTCTCTCTCGTCATGAGATTTGCTCTTATTAATATCGAAAAATATATTGACAGGTAGAATATAAGATGAAGAACATGATACACAAGATGTACTACAAGATTGAGTAAAAATTCTGAATTAAATCTTTTTGTTAGATTCATACATATTCTGTGTGATCTTGGGATACTCGTTTGAGAAAAATCTGTTGCAAAGACGAAAGAACCATGCGACATGCATTACGATAATGCGTTTTTATTACACATTAATACGCACTTTAATATCGAGTCTGATTTGCCTTATACGACGAGCACGGAAATCCGATAAATCTGTAATACAAGAAGATAGGGAGATTAAAATAAGAACTGATAGAGATTTTAGTATAATTCACAGTATTAGAATTATAATACATAATTGCTCTAATGACTAATTAAAAAAAGTGATATAATAAATGATGTCATTAATAAAAACATATGTATGTATTGTATTTTTTTTTTTTGAAACATCGTAAAAATTTCACAGTCTTTTCTATTATAATCCTGCACGACTCAAATCATTATAATTACACAAGAAATTAATTAAAAAAATTTATATATAAAAGTTTTAAAAATTTTAAAGAATCAAACATTTTTAAAAATCTAAAAGATTTATATATAAGCGAAGAATAAAAATACAAATGTAGACAAAAAAAGACTTGTGTGTGCAAAAATATAAAAATTAATATTGCGACACAAAATCAAGATACAAAGATTAAGTTAATAAAATGAAAAAATTATTAGAATAAAATTATTAAATATAAATGCGATGTAATAGAAGAGACCTCGATTCCCGATCCCGGACATGATTGATAATTAATGTATTATCATTAAATCTCTGCAACCGCGTGCAAAGATTTTCCTCCAACGATGATCCCGCAACGTGTCGTTTACGATTTGGCTGACGATAGGTGAGTTAATGCAATCACGCTGCTCTCGCATCGGGAACTTCACTGACGCGCACGTCACGAGCACTAGAAACTCTGCCAAGAAGACGGCGCAATTTTGGCGATGATGCCGGAAGTCGTCGATCGCGTCGAAGAATCACGCAGTCTGCGCCTTCGCGAAAGCAACGGGAGATCTCTTTTTTTTTTTTTTTTTCTTTTCGCTTGAACGCACGTCACGCAATAAACCCTCTCTCTAGACCTCGTCTTTCACATCGTTTCTTTATTACATAAATGAAAGAAAAAAAAAAGAAATATAATGATGTCTCGAATTAATTTTTTTTTAAAACTCGAAAAAATCCATTTAGATGCAGCCTTAAAATCTGTCGAATTCTTTAAAAAAATGCGTGTGCGTGATTTTTATTTTTGGCAGCTTTACACAATCAAATTTTCCGATTTCTCTCAATAAAATTAAAGCTTCAGGGTAAACTCAATCGAGAAAATTCTCTCTCTCTCTCTCTCTCTCTGTGGTTTTTGCTACAATTTCTAGATTATTATATATAATGGCAGAAATAATTAAAAATCATGTATCATTTGGCATATATATTCTTAGATTGCTCGCAAGATTAAGATCGATCGGATTAGCGCGACCGGTGTAACGACGCAAAAGAGTCGATATTCATTGCCAATTTTCATTGTAAATATTTAGTCTCTAGATTGATGACAAGATCTTGATAACATCGCGCAATTCGATTAGATATTATAATTTTGCGAATGTCAAAATTAAAATAGAGTACGTTCCAATAGATACATTATAGTTGTGACATATACATATATATATATATATATATATATATGTATATATATTGCGAGATGTGTGCTCGAGATTTATAAAATTGCAAACAAAATATTGCATATAAATTTACACATTAATTGAAAAGACTTTCCTAACGACACACATGTTCAAAGAATGTCATTCAGAGGATGTAAACATGCAGAATATTTCTGGATTATTATCAGAAAATGATTTACATTCTCTCGCATTTACATCAAATTATTACATCAAGATGTCTTCTGGATATCTTTCGAGCATGTGTATTATGTTAAGGTTATATCATTAATTAATAATATTCAGTTATTTAAAATAATTATTAGTAAAATATTATTGATAATGTCAATTTCGTTAGAAAATTTAGACAGGAATTGTAGGACGATAGGCTTTAGGAAATAAAAGCGAAAATAATATCTTAACACTTTATCTTTCGATTTTGCATCAATGAGGATTGATCCCGAGAGAATATTCTGCGGACGACTATCATCTGTCACTGTAATAAATGTCTTAATTGTCAGATCGCACGGTGGACGAGAGACCGTGAGACGATCGCGCGCGAACTTGACATTTCTCTTATTGTTTACTCACGTCGAAGATGGTGCGGTGCTCCAGCATGTAGAAGAACGATGTCACGAAAACTGCCTTCCTCGTCGGACAATTCGGTCCTATTTAAAGCCTCCGACGAAACGGCGCGATTCGCCGCCCGAAAATAACACAAAGGGACCGCGCGGGAGTTTGCGCACGTGTGCGCGTTGCTCTCTGTGCCTGCTACGCAATTTTTGCCTTTCGGCGCGGGAAAGCACTCGTTTTTTCTCACCTGTCGATTTTCCGACAAACGTCATCGTCTTCATCGTCCCATGCGCAAGGACTCGGCTCCTCTCACGTGCGTTTGTTTTGAAAATGATTTGCGATTTGTCTCGAGACAATCGACAGTCGCGCATAAAAGCGCAATTTGGCGAAGTTGCAGTGATACGCAAATTGCAAAATAGCTTGAAAATGTACGTAAAAGAGATTTTCCAAGAATGACTTAGAAAAAAAATCGTATATATATATATATCTTATTTCATGAGCAAATTGTATGTTGCAAATGTCATTACACTACGTCATGTATCAATAAAATTAAAATTGATGTTTTCAAGACACTGGGTATCTTTAACACTATTTGAAGAATTTGTTTACAGAAACAATAGTAAATAACATTTTATCTTTTACGTTTTAAAATTTCTATATTTTTATTTTAGCGAAAATAATTATTTCTGAAATGTCAGAAGAGATAACAGAATTTTTTGACATTTTTGGATCACATTTATAATAAGTACTTCATCTAATGATCCTAAATGACGAAGTTCCCAAATGATGAGACTTCATTATTGAAGTTATCTGAATCGCATTTGCGAAGGTCTATGTGGCTCGAAATAATAACAATTATTTACAATGCTATACATATATATATATATATATATATATATATATATATATATGACACGTGGCGATGTGTATACTTCATATGCCAACACATACAAAAATCCCTCCCTTCCTTTTTGTCCACCGCGTATATAATAACGGAGCAACAACAACACTCTCTCTCTCTCTCACACTCCTTGTCTACAACTACGCCTTTTGGTAAGTTCACTGATCCTATGATCCGAAATTAAACCGAATTTCTCTGAATTTCCTCGACACTTTGTTACACCGCGCAAATTCTGTCGAGAGCATTCGCGGAGCGGTGACATTAAAATCAACGAGACGAGAAGATAAGGAGGAATTTTTCTTGGGAAAAAATATCTCATTTACTTTAGAAAATAATTTGTATCAGCATCATTTGAAAAAATGTGAAGAAATCTCGACAGCGCTCGTGCAATCTCATTTTTTTTTCTTTTTTTTTTATAAATAAAAGATTAATAAAAAATTGCTTATAATAATAAATTATTATAACATTAAATATGTACGTATTATTAATATTATTATAATAATAAATGTACAAGATGTACATTTTTCCCATTACGAGAAAAAGTGTAATAATCGTCGCCTTCCTGAAACAAAGGAGACAACGACTCGTTTCGATAAAACATTAACACTGTCGGGATATAATAAAAGAAAAAAAAAAGGCAGGCACATTTTTTTTTTTTTTAGTAGTACTTTTATTAGGAAATACTTTGCACTTATTAAATGCGCCTTAGTCATAATTAATTTTAATTATAATTATTGTTATAGCATTGTCCTATCACTCTACTTAAAAGCATGCTTTCACTAACACATGTTACACGATCTTAAAATTATAAGCATTTTTTTTCTCATCCCTTAAAATACAGTTTACACAGTAATTACGTAAATTAAACAACAATACTTGAATGTCAGAGTGCCGACAAATGCGTACAGAGTTTCGAATTACAGTCCCTCATAGCTTTTATTTTAATTTTTTTTTTTTTTTTTTTTTTTCGAGAACGTCATGTAATGAAATTCTTCGGATATCTCATCAAGATTAAGTTCAAAATCAAAAGATCGTCAAAATATATAGAATGATGGTGGGGGAGGAGGCGGGAAGGGGAGGGGGGGAGGGGAGGAGGTGCGACAGTGCATCGTCCGGATCGCGAGGACGACTGCCCCACGCGATTCTTTGTTGCTGAGATTTTTATTGGACATCTCATCCAATATGTATATGTATGTATGTATGCATATATATATATGTATGTATATATCGCGTATATAATTATACAATTTTATATAATTAAGTCTAGATTTTTTTTTTCTGCACTAAGGATCTCTTACGACCGAATACGAATCATATGTGGATGTTAATCATTAAAGTAAAATAATGATAATTATTATCTCTGATAATATGAATGTGAACCGCGGCAATAAAACTTAGTATCTATTCCCTCGGCGCACAAACACACACACACACACACACACACATTCACTCTTTTCACCATTCTCTTTTTTTTATCTTTAGCTCTCGGAAATCAAGGTTACTTTCAAAATTACTTCATATACACACATGACCGTCAAGACATCTTCATTGCGCCAAAAAGAATTCTCTTTCTTCTTCTCTCTCGCGCGCGTGATCGCTCTTTCTTTCTCTCTCTTTCTCTCTCGCCCTCTGTTCGACGCAACTCTTATCTATCTACGCTCAAAAATCTCATTCTCAAATTACACACTTAACATTATCGCTATAATTACTTTTTTTTGTTACTTGTCCTTACTCTCATTCTCTCATTCTCTCTCTTTCTCTTTTCTTTTTTCTTTCGCCGTGTAATGCATGTTGTGTGCATTCTCTCTATATAACAATACGACACCCGTAACCGATTTTATTAAGATCTTACACCCTGATGGTGATCTTACATGCGAATTATAAAAGCTGGTTTGTTGCGATCAACAAACCGAACGGCACGGTATATTTTTTGCGAATTGTAATTACAGTCGCGAGACGAGTTCGGATCTGCTTCGATCCTCTCGCCTCTTTATTTATATGTCTCTTCTGTACTTTGTATACACATGTATGTATGTATGTATGTATATATATATATATATGTATGTATGTATATGCGGCGCATATGCATCGTCTTTTCGCGTACATATGCGTGCCTTTCGCCGTATTACACTGAATCCGCCCGTCTTCGGCGTCCCGTAGTTTCAGAACGCGCATACAACGATAACTAAGTGCTCCCCAACAAATCCAAATACAAATCGTCGCTCTTTAAATCGGTGCCTTCGTATTCAAATTGTATTTACAATAATGCTGTATCCCGCAAGATCGAATCTATTTGCTAATGTGATGCTAATTCACTGCACATAGTCATATTCGAAACATTTAGCATGCGCTAACAGTCGCTGTGCAACAAGATAATTCGTTATATGATATTAAAAGATTTCGTCGAAATACACGACAGCATTATTATCTTTCGAATACGAAAACTAACAAAGGAATCGCGAAAGAGCGCCAAAGTGTGAATATGCATTAACAGGCTCCTGGTCTCTTATCGACTTGTTCTGAATTATGAAGCGAGAAATCAATTTGAGAATGAGTTTTTTTTTTAAATACATTGAAATAAATAAGTTTTTTTTTTTTTTTTTTTTTTATTGGGACCACTCGTGTTCGATAATATAGATTATTATATTAATAAAATATTAACGAAAACTCTTTTTGATTCGTCTATTAATAAAATCTTGGTCAATTCTCGTAAAGTCCATTTTCTTAGATGGAATTATACGTTCATTTATTAATACAGAATAACAAAAAAAGAAATTTTTGTCTTTTATTAATCTACATTAGCAAAGGTAAAAGAAAACTTATTTACTTCAATGTATGTATTTCGTAAGAGAAAACTCGCTAATTTTTCGCTTCTGATCATCAATGAGGAATCAGTAGCCGTTAACACGCGTTAGAGTGAATCTTGAATACAAGTTTTCGAGAACAACGCAAGATATACATTTGTGTAGTAATAATAAGTGTGACTATATTCTACTAGAATGCTTAAGGATCTAAGGATCCGTTAAACGGATGCAGTCGAAGGCTTTCGCATACGCGATATTGTATAATACTGTAATCGCGCGCTTCGGACAAGTAGCGCCAAGGAGGAAACTGAGTAACTGAGTCTTATGGAGAACGATCCAAGTGTCAACGGCGACGGCGGTTCAATGTAATATGGCACACACTCCTGATATATCATTCTTATAAAGCTCTAATATATAATTATATTTTAGATTTATTACTCTTATGAAATCTATAATTATAGAAAATTGAACTTTTACAAGTCAATCGCATTTCTTGTCGCTACAAATTTTCATTTACAAAACACTAAAGCAAATTTTTAACGTAAATTTTCGTCGTAAAATAGGCAAGCAACTATATATATGTTGTTATCGATCTTAGAAAACAAAAACTAATATATATGTTTATCAAAGAATATAAATTGTCTCAAATACACTCTTTCCGATGTAATAACAAAATTTGAACGGCCAAATTAGATAGAATAATTCCAAAATTTTTTTGTAGAGTATCTAAGTGATAATTACTTTATTTTATTATTTTTTTTTTTTTTTATTAAGAAATTATGCACGCCCATAAGCTCACGTGCAAAATATTACATCGGAAAGTTCACTACATAATATCCAGTATCTATAATTCAATCTATCATCCAATCACTAATAATAAAGACTTAAACTAAAAAGAGGCTATATAGACAAAAGTATAAAAATACTTATGCACATATATGGTTTTTGTCAAACTCGATAATGTAATCGTATATAGCATATAATGTAGTCGTGTATATAATATATAATAATAATAATAATAATAATAATAATAATATATATCAAAAAAAAAAAAAAAAAAAAAAAAAAAAAAAAAAAAAAATAAACGACAAGTTATCTATCACGATCGCATTGATTACGCAAATTACAGATCTCATCTGTGTGTTTATGTTGTGTTTTCAATTGCATTGCCTATTTAATTCTCGGTAACTGTAAAAAATAGACTTAAAAATAAGTGATTCGAGGTTCGATCGATTCTAGAGTTATGATTCTATCTACAAATAATAATACCATCGTAAAAAACGGAGAGACCAAAGCGATACAGTGTAATTAAATATAATATAAACTGCCTCAAAATGGCTACTTATTTACTGCTATTAATAGTGGCTATTATGATAATAGTCATTAAGTATCGTTCATACTTCTTTGATTGTGGTTTAGTTACATACTTTAAGACATTATGATACACATGTGAGTATGACACGGATTTCCACTAAAAATATTTGTTAGATACACTGAGCATTAATGACTTAAGCACTGTACTAAATTCACATAAAATGTATTGTATTATTATTAGAAAACTAATTATTTTTCATTGGTTTGAAATACTGGTTTAATAGATCCGTATAAAATATCTGTCAACTGGAACTCTTAGAACAATGATTTACATGATATATTGATTCTTCGATTAGAAAGAATGCTATATATGAGTAAGTCATTACAGTTCAATTGTCTTTCAGTTACTGGACATTACAACAGGCAACAATTGTCGTAAGTCGTGCTTTTAATTTGCATTAGCATACATCACAATGTCCAATATGCGACTAATTTTTCTTTTCTCTCTCCGATATTTCGATATATCGTAAAACACAAGTGGAGAAACAATCAATTGCATTAAATATATAATAATCGCACAAAGAAATGAAATAAATGATAATAAATACAATTATGTAAGATCTGTGACATAAATGTTTCGATTAAATGTTCAACTTTATTTCTTGAGAAACGTGTTTCATCGTCAGTCGGATGGCAGCAATCTTACTGCAATCGATAATAGCTCTAACAAGCCTTCTAAGTTAGATTAGTTTCTTCCTTTACATGTATCTTTTGTATAATATTGTCTAATATAAATAAATTAATGATCCAGTATATGAGGCCAGAGAAAGGCAGTTACACACTCTAAGTGATAGAGATAAACTTTATCCTCTATATGTGTTATTGTTCATGTCCGCTTTAGTTTTGTATCTGGCACTCTTTCCTATTTTAGGCTGCTTCTCAGTTTTAACTGTCATTTATTTTGCTGGATTATTGCATTGCATGGAAAAATATGGCTTTATCCAAATGCTATGTAACAAAGGCAATACATACCGTACAATTACAATTGTATGCGCGCCACAGTTGTTGTCATACAATTAAACATCTTTGAAAAGGCAGAACTGGTGTGTGTAAAAATAAATCGGAGAACTCGACGTATTACCGATTTTTACAGACACCAGGGTATGATTCTTATCGTCAATTACAAATGCTGTTATTTGTACACTAGCATGTAAAAAGCATTACACTACGTCATGATCGTTCATCTCTCTTGTGATGTTTAACAAAGCTAAATGGTAAACTTTGAATAAATACCAGGTTCCTCTTACTGCATAAGTTATCGTCAAGATATATATAGAATAAAGAGGCAGAAAGAAGAGACCTTTCTCGACAAAGTGCCTACAAAAATATCTGTATAATAGATTGAGGATTGCTGTGTCTAAGACTTTAAAAATCTGGTTATGTTAGCCACGTGTTACCAGTCTTAAACATAGTGACTACTAATCGACGTTCATGGACAAATCCTGATTTTCTACAATTGTATACATTTTTTGATCTTTAAGCGTCACTCTGGCGCAGGATATACAGTGTGCAATAATCAAAATGCTTTACGTGAAGGGCTCATTTAAAATACAGAAAAATAAATACTCGGTAAATAAATACATTATGTGTGCCATGCAAATGCCACAGTAACTTAACGAGATGAGCTTCACACTGTGAATCATATAAATATGATGTAATAAAAAATAACTTATACTACAAAATGTCTTCTCGTCAAAATATTTCAAGGTCATTAAAAAAATATCCATTATATGACATAGTCAATTTTTCTTCTTTTTTTCTATTTTTTTTATCTTTTCTTATCTTTTCTTTTCTTTTCTTTTCTTTTCTTATCTTTTCTTTTCTTTTTTAAACTGTACTTTGTAAATCTGTTTCTCGCTATGAGCGACATTGATGTAAGATTCAAAAAACATATCTCACACTATTCACATATGCAGACTAGCATACGGTCACTAAGTAGAAGAACGGAACACGGCTGAGAATCAACCATACGCGTAACGTTCGTGCACAGCATAAAGAAATTGTCATTTGTATCAGTATATCTAGATTCCATAGAATATTTCTCTGTCTTATTATTATATATTAAGGGCGCTTATGTATACGAATCCTGCGTATAAAAAAAGTTTTGAAATAATAAGATCTAAAAACGTTATTAGTTAAATGCACAATCTAATATCTTTTGATTTTTCCCGTCATTTCCCGTTATTTCCTTGAAACGCAAATATTTGTAATAAGTATGGAATCACATTATTATAATCAGTATTAATTCATAATATTTTGCCGAAGTTCTCCCGCGATGTGCTATTTCATTCTGTAATGTGTCCCCTTGACGTGACCAGTTACATGCGTCAATAAATGAATATAAGCATATTCCACAATATAATAACTTATTTGTATACTCATAAAAAATAAAAAAATAAAAAAAAATAAAATAAAATAAAAAAAATTAGATTTTAGGCAGTCTTCCTAAAGACACAGAATTCAACATAAACGTGATATAAGGCGTGCGAGATATTTAACTTAATGCTGTGTCCGAACTTTTACATATGGTATCTTTTTATATACATGGAGTAGAGCTGTTCGAGACACAAATTATATCTCATACGCACGCGGTCGACAATAGCATAAAAATGCGGAAAAACATTTATATGCCATAAATATAAAAGTCTTGTAAATTAAACAGCGCAAACATATCGCTGCATATCGCTGCGCCGCGAATGAATAATGAAGTGCAAATTGAAAGGAGGAAAAAAAATAATAGTTAATATAAAATATAAATAAACTTTCAACGCAAGATAGTTAAAAATATATCGCGGTCTGGAACAGCTCTATGGATGTGGCGATAAAAAATTTGTTCGATTCAAAACTGAAGTCTAAAAACTCACTACTTCTTTATACAGCACTACGGTAGGCTGGAATTTAGGCTCTCCGGCAAACGGTAACTCATCATATGATACGGTGGACTGGCCGGACTACCTGGTTGACTGTTCATGCCGAGGTTGCTGGAACCACGGCCGCGTTTTCGCCTCTGTAGGATGCCCTTTCTAACCATGTAGAATCGAATTGTGCTGATCGGTATCTTGTACTTTTCCGAGGCTACTTGAAATGTCATGCCACGCGACACCATATCCGAAGCCAGCTTGAGTTCTTCTTCTGAACGCCTTTGTCGTCTTTGATAACCTTTTAAAGATATGCGCAAAAAGTGTCAATACATCTAGCTTAGCACGAGGATGCGTTAGATATCGATGCCTGAATAAATGAGATAACGTTGCTCACCTTCGATTGGAGGAAATGGGCTGCTAGGATTACAATTACTACTGGGTACCATACTAATGGAATATGGTTTGACATCTTGTTGCTGAGAGAACTGCTCGTCCGGCTCCATCTTCACCATACCCTGAGTTTCAGTGAGAGTCGCCTCACAAGCACTTAAAGCCTTCTCTAGATGTTGTAACGCTTCGCTGTGCTCCATGTTTACAAAGTTAGATGTTGTATTGGGATTTTGCGGGACAGGGGTGATGGACGTATTGTTCCCTGTGCTAGTCGCGGGCATTGTCGAACATGAGAGAAAGTCGGAGGTACTTCCATCATTGGATGAAGTATTATCAGCTTTATAATTAGTACTGTCACCGGGAGTAGGCGTCGATGGAGTGACAGGTGCGTTAGAATCACACGATTGTGTATTGCTCTCATTCGACGAGTTTTCGCATCCCTGAGTAGATAAGCCACGAACCTATCAAATAAAAATATATGTAATATATATAAATATATATAATAATAAATAATAATAAATAATAAATATATATAAGAATGACATATCTTTATGTAAAAGCAATATACAAAAGCAAATATAATTTCACGATTTCCGCTTTCTTTTACTAAGGTTAAAAGAAGTAATAAATAAAGAACACAAAAAACAATAAGAAATTCACATACTAGACTAATGTAGACATATAAATATAAATGGATCAACCCATAAACCTGCAAAACTTCTGCTGCTTGCATCAATGTAGCAAGTTGTTGCTGCTCGACGTACACCTCCCCACGATACATAAATTCGACCAGAGCTTGAAGTTCCCACATTTTCATGTCCCTCAAGAAGATAACAGGATGAGTACATGGTATCTCCAATAGTAGACGCTCCAAATAGTCGCTGCAGGCGGATAACACGACTTTGTGACATTTTATCGAGCCTCCGTCACAAGCCAAAGTCACATCCACAAATTGCTCCGAGCTCAGCAGCTTTGGAAACGCACTGTGCATGTTGGACTGGTGGGAATTCCATGAGACGCAGAACTGCTGACGATCACCTCCAGGATAATTGCCCGCATTGGGCAAGTTACTCCCAGATTCCATGATTGCCGTTCAATGATAGACAAATCACCTGTTAAAAACAAGAATATTCATTGATATTTAGGCTATTATATCAGTTATGTGCACATAAATAAAATGTTTATAAATAAAATAGAGCAAACAGTTATATGAAAAATGTAAAGATTCTTAAAATAATGTCTAAATATCCATTCATGTCATCTGAATAATAATTGACAAAACTAGGACACATCTGTAAAGTCAGTAGTAGTGAAAAAAAAATGTGAAATGTTTATATAACAAAGATACCACTGCTAATTCTTAACAGAATGGGAGAAGAAACCGCATCCGTTGCTGCAGCAAAAAGAACCTCTTTCTCGAGAGCTATTTTTGGACACATAATTAATGAAACAAATAACGAATTTAACATTTCAAAGTCTAATTTATTGGATCTAACTTTTTCAAAAAAAAAAAAAAAAAAAAAAAATATATATATATATATATGACATGTGAGAACCAAAGATCTCTTTCAGTCACGAAGAGAAAAGGGGAAAAATACAACGTATTATATTTTTTTAAGGCGGCATATATCACCTGCGTACGCGGAACGGGGTACGCCATCGGAACAAAGACAAAGAGGGGTCTCGCGGGTACCGATACTCCGATACTCCGACTCGAGTAAAAAAGGGGGAACGAAGGGGGAAGACTTAGCACAAAATTTCGAAATATTCGCTTGCATATATATCGAGACAGAGAGAGAGAGATTATCGCGGAATTAGGGCTAAGTTAAATGACGGTTGAATTAAAAAAAAAAAAAGAAAAAAAAAAAAAAAGAAAAAGAAAAATGTACAATATGGCTGTCCGACATAAGTCTAGTAACAACAATATCACACACACGCACACTCCTCCCTACACGTACAGACGCACTCACATAAAACACCGCGAACGTTATATATATATATATGTATATATATATATATATATATTTGTATATATGTATATATTTCGATTTTACGTATCGTATATATTTGATTATATTATTTTCGATTTTTCGACCGACGAAAAATTCACGCACGCACGCACGTCAGGCGGACAAACGAGTGGGCGCGCGCGCGCATTCACACTCGCGCGTTTATAGACAGCACGCACGCATTTCGGCGGAGAAGTAGGGGGAGGAATAACGCGCCTTCGGAACCTATTATCGCAGGCCGCCGTCACCGGGCGGCCGCCTCCTCGCCGAAAACAAACTACGATGCCGCTCGGCCGTGATCACGTGTCTGTCGGAGCCGCGGCCAAGAATTGTGGATGACAGACGGAGACGAGGAAACGACGAATTATCATCATATCGGCGTCGGATGTGCCGGACTGTCTTTTCCCTCTACGACGGGAATGAGAACGGGATATATGTATATATATCTATCTCTCTCTCTCTCTCTCTCTCTTTCTCTGCGGGAGAGACGACGCGATGTCACCCCCCCCCCTCCCAGAGGAACGCCGCCTGCGGGCTCTCGGAAAATTTCACTACTCGTTCATACATACACGGTGTATATATCGTACGTGATTCGCTCTGTTCTCTTTATTCTTCTTTTTCCTCTTGCTCTCCTTGTCTCGCGGGAACGCCGAGAGCGTCGTCGCGTCTCGACCTCCTGGAGAAACAGACGAGATGCACAGAGACGGGAGTCACACACGCTCCTCACACATTCGCCCGCGTGAGAGACTCAAAGCGAGAGACGGCTAGTAAGGCTAGTAAGGCTAGTAAGTTTTATTTAATTGCACTCACGCGGGAATGGACCTTCCCCCCGGATCGGCCCGACCTCTCCGGAGTAATCGCGTCGTGTGGGAAGAATCCCTTAAGAAAACATTCGGGCCGCCGCGAAATTTGCACTATATAGATGGGGGAGAGAGAGAGTCACGGCCGGAAGGGGTGGGGGTAGACAGAGAGTCGGACGACGGGGTGAGAAAGTGAGTGGGCCGGGGGGTACGTCCGCGTTGGTCGGTTCTCTTTCTTTCTACCGTCTATGTGTACGCGCATGTGTGGGTGGATGTGTGCTGTTTGTGTGAGAGCTGCTATATACACGACGCTAGAGATTCCGGATGAGAGCGAGAGACAGAGAGAGAGAGAGAGAGAGAGAAAGAAAAAAAAATAGAGAGAGAGAGGAAACCCGGGAAGGTAAACTGCCGCGAAGTAGACGTATAGAGTAGCGAGGATCGACCGGCATTATCATTGTCGTCGTCGTTCTCGTCGTCATCCTCGTCGCTTTCCTCGTCGCTTTCCTCGTCCTCATCTGCGTCTCTGACCGATTGAACGATACTTACTCGACTAGCGGCGCAACAACCGCGTTACCGATGTCGACGAGGTCTACCGCACGGTACGCACACTCTGTCGTAAACTATCGCTAGAACTAAGCTAGCGTCGGCACTGCCTCTATAAGAGCGCATACGTCACTGCGCAGCAAACTTGCGTCGATCTTCTCTCTTCACGAGCCTCCGTGAGAAACAGATTCTCTTTAGACGTGCTTCCTTAGCGAGCGACGGTGGACTCGGTAATTTTTTTTCTCTGTTTCGTTTTGTTGTTTCTTTTTTTTTGTTTTTTTTTTGGTTTCTTTTTCTTTTCTTTTCTTTCTTCTTTTCGCCGATCGATCGATCGCGACGAATAATCACGGTGCGGCTTTTTATCACGGCGTGGTTTCGCACGCGGTCCGCGATTTTATCCCCGACGATGTGAATAAAATTATGGTGATGTCATGGAAACCGTCCGAAGGGTTCGCGTTTATGCCGCGGAGGTTGCTTGTCTTCTTTCTTGAATCTTCCGCGGCCGCTCTCTCGCCTCGTTTCACGTTAACGAAATGCGAGAGGTAGCACGCCAAGATTCGGGAAAATATTAAGGATGTGTCATACGTAAAAATATTAACAAAGCCGTGAAAATTTCTGTCCTGTTCCACTATTTCTTCTGAGTATCTGTGCAAAACCTCAGCACAATTCTCTTGACGGTTTGGAAATTCTTTAAGTTTAAAACTTAGTATTGATTCTTATGGAATATGTTGCGTATCATAGCACTTATTGACAAACTTGACAAGGAAAAAATATTGCCAACGAAATAAAAATTTCCACATATATATTAAGAAAACTCCAACAAATATTTGTGCAAAACTTGATTTAGATCCATTTACTCGTTTAAAAGTTATTTATTAAGAATTGTAGAAAGATCTCTCTTTCTCTCTCTCTCTCTGCAAATTACTTGTATTTTGTTTTTTTGTTTCTTGCAGTTAATTTCAGGGGATATTCACGATCCAAAATTTTTGTCATAAATTAGGAAAAATATTAATTAAGACTATTTTCTTTTACGAAGACGTTAAAAGCCATATTATTTTGTGATACTATTTGTGATATTATTTTGTGACTTTAATTCTTATTATAATCTAGATTTATTTTTTTTTTTTATTTTGCAAACGATATAAACGTAAAAAGTTTTTTTTAATTTTGATAGATTTTTGCTGTTAATATCATACAGCTAAAACATCCTTAATCCTAATTGTAATCAAGTTATACAAGGAAAGAAAATATAAATTACAAATCTGAAAAACGATACATTTGTTAAATCAGATGCAGCGGACCGTATAACATAAGTTTCTTTCATAACACAAAGAGAAATGTCAAATTTTGACATATGCAAAATGAGACGTAATATCAAAATCAGTTCTGATTGGCTGCTGTTTGCAATTTTTGTCCGATCGCCATCCTTATCTTCTTTCAGTCGTTTTCAAGAATACAATACGAACAGTTGAATTGTTCGTAGCTATTTGAATTTTGTCAAGTCTAAATATTCGATGGATCTTGTACTTATTCAACAATTAAAGCTTATTTTGTATTATCTAACGGAATAAACGTAAGATAATAACTTACAAACTTACAAGAATATAATATTGTAGATATAACTGAAAGTAGAAATTGTAGGTTAATTCTGAGTTTTCTGTGTGCATATTTCTCTATAAAAAAAAAAATTATAAAATTATTATAACATAACATAATAGATAGATTTTATCATAACATAATATAATTGATAAATTTTAATTTTAAATCATAATTTTTATTTCTTAAAAATTTTTTACCTTACACTATACGAGTAGGACAAATTTTTGTATATTATATGAAATAATTTTATATTTTTTTGAATTTGCAGATATAACGCATCAACTTTGCCATTATTATTGTAATCGTTGATCGAGGATCGCGATTATGTCAAAGATAACGGGCTACGACACTCACGATGATGGACCAGGATTTGTGGGTATTAGATTTTGTCAAGAATGTAACAATATGTTGTATCCTAAAGAGGATAAAGAAAACAAAGTGCTCATGTATGCAGTAAGTAGGAGTGTATATTGCGACTGTTTCCAGTAAACAATGTTTGCAGTAAACAATGTTTGAAATTCTGTTCGTTAGCTGAGGGAAAAAGAAACATCTTTGAATTACCATTATATAGATTATATAAGAAAAAGATTGTATTATACAAGGAATTGTTCTGTTTTTATTTCAGTGCAGAAATTGTGATTTTAAGCAACTGGCAGACAGCAATTGTATTTATGTGAACAAGATCATGCACGAAATTGAGTGAGTTGTTTAAATAAGTGTGTGTAGAAAAAGTTGATTAATTTCTATATAAATATATTATCAAAAGATTCTTAGTAAAATCTGTAACACGTGCAAGGAAGAATAGTATATCATTTTGTGCACAAATATGCTTGTCATACAAAATGATATCTTTCCAATATGATGAGTCCTAAGCTCGAAATTAATTCACAGACTTGCAAATATGTAATAGTTGCATTTAAAAATTATCATCACTGATTTAATCAATTGCTTTTTTTTTAGTGAACTGACGCATATTGTTGCTGATGTAATATCGGATCCTACATTGCCAAGAACCGAAGAACATCCATGCCCAAAATGCAATCACAGAGAAGCTGTATTTTTCCAGGCACAAACTAGACGAGCTGAAGAGGAAATGAGATTGTATTATGTATGTACGAATCAACATTGCTCCCATAGATGGACAGAATAAATAATATATAATATATACATATATCAACCATCCGGTGTACATCTCCCCTATTTGTATAACTTAATTATATTAAATCGATAAATCGTATAAAAAGTTGTATGTAAAAACGCACAAAATGCATTGTAACAGTGCATATAATAAAATTGTAAAAAATATGAGATAAACATTCGTGCAAGAGTAAATTACCGTAAGGCTCGCGAGCTTTACTCTCTCTCTGAGCATTTATTCCGTCACTTAAATATGCGATTAGCTTTACAAATCAAATCTTTCTGGTCTCTCGACGTTATAAAATGCTACGTTGTGCAATCGCGACACATCTTTCTACGCTGTCATCGTGACGTTTCGCGAGAAGGAAAAATTTTAGATAACATTTCGCTGAGCGTTAGGAACTTTGATCCATATGGAGTATCCTCGTCAGATTTATCTCGCCAATTGAATGATCATCGTGAAAAGAAAAAATCGTGTTGCGAATTCGCGGTTGTAAAGCTAACGTCTGGAAGACACCCTCTGGGGCTACTCCCAGCTGTTTATCTAGGCCATACTCAGCCATACTGAGGATGCGTTCCGTTTCACGCATTGAGCGCATAGATCGCCTGAATATCTATAGTTCACGTTACATATATTATAGATTTCAAAACGATCTATGCGCTCTATGCGTGAAACGGAACACAACCTGAATCCTGCCTCAATCTCTCAATCGTTAGTCACATGATCGCTAATGTCATGCTATATCAATGAATTGTACCATTTATTGCATATATACATATATGTGAGAAACATGACCTTTTCGAATATTTAATAGCATATGTAAATACATACATATATAAATTACATATATATATATATATATATATATATATATATATATATATATATGTAAATAAATTATTGACTTAAATATAATCTGCAAATAATTATATAATGCATAGGAATGTGTAAACGTGCTGCAAAATCTTTAGTATTCATTAGAAGCATAACAATGCAGTATATCACATTATTAATATTAATGCTCAAACATGTGAGTTGTCTTGAAATACGTGCTCCAAGTATTGGTAAGAGTTCATTTCATATTTTACAAAGGATTCATTCAAAGTCTAATGTACCTGTCTCGAATTTAATTTCTTTTCTTATTATTAGCCATCGTAGGAGGTGGCATCGGTGGTGCTTCCACCTCGCATTTTCTCACAGAATTGTTCAATGGAAGTTTGGAGATTGACTTATATGAAGCAAAAACCATTGGCGGACGTTTGGCGACTGTAAAAATTGACAACAATGAAGTAGAAGCCGGTGGTTCAATTATACATCCTAAGAACATGTATATGCAGAAGTTCGTCAATCTTTTGGGTAAAGGCAGAGTCTTTTTTCATGCAGACATAATTTGATTATTAAATATATCAAGAATGCTACTAATGAGTTTTTGCATGTGTATTTCAGGTTTAGAGCGCAATTTTCCAAGTGAACAAAAGTTTGGTATATGGGATGGAGATGAATTTGTATATAAGGAAAGCTCATGGTACATTGTATCAATGATGAAATTATTTTACAGATACGGTTTTCAACTGTATAGACTTAAAAGGTATTTTAATATCATATCCTGTAACAGACTAAGAAAAAGTATTATATCACGATTTTAATATACAATTGTATAATATAAAGATTCTATTATTTTGGACAGACACATAGATGACATAATAGAAGATTTCGGGAGGATATATAATCTGCAGAATGATGGAAAGTCTTTTGCCAATGTCACTGCACTGCTATCAGCTATGAATAAGGAATTCCCAAGCTTATTGCAATTGTCTATAAAGGATTATCTTTTACATATGGGTTTCACAGAAAGATTGATCAATGAGGTAGTGCAAGCTGCTATCGTAACAAATTATGGTCAGGATGTCAATATTCAGAGTTTTGTTGGTTTAATATCCATAGCTGGAATGGATGCTGATCTATGGTCTGTTAAAGGCGGAAATAAAGGAGTAATGTATTATACTGTTATTGTTACATTATACAAATCTCAATTCTATTTGCAAAATGTACATTAGTTTAAAAATTTTAGGTACCGGAACATCTCATTTATAGAAATAAATATATAAATATAATACCAAGCTATGTTACAAAAATTCGTAATATAGCAGATAACGATTCGAGTCAATATGAAGTGACCTATATGAATAAAGGTATATAATGGAGTACAAAATCATTGACAAATGCTAAAATTTAATAATTATGCAAATATTACATTTCAGAGAGTACAGATTCAATAACATCTACTTACGATATTGTAATTATTGCTGCACCACTCACACATGACCAAGAATTTCCAATAGAATTTGTCAGTTTTCCAGATAATTTAGTCTTTCCAGGAGACTATCAAACAACATATGCGACATTTATTAACGGGGATCTTAATCCAAAGTATTTTGGCTTGGAAGAAGCTCTGGATGCTATTCTATATTGTAATTTCAACAAAACAAAAATCAGCTCAATTGGAGAAGTGAATTCTGTGGATGGACCAACTGATGGACCAAGTTCGCAAATTTGGAAAATCTTTAGCAGAAAACCTCTAGAAAGAAATCTTATAAACAGTATATTTTCTCATGTACGAAATAATTTTTTGTGAGATGTTAAAAAAAGATGTATTTTAACGTGATTGAATTTTTCTTTCTTCACAAGGTCACTGAAAAGAAGGACATTGCTTGGAAAGCATATCCCCGCTACTCAAATACTATAAATGTACATTTCGATAAATTCAAGCTACATGATGCGCTATATCATGTCAATACAATCGAGTGGGCTGGTAGCGCAATGGAAATGAGTGCAGTAGCTGGAAGAAACGTTGCTATCTTGGCACACGATGATTTTGTCCAAAAATATAATTTTACATTAAATAAGGAAGTCTATAAAGAATCAATTAGAAAAAGATCTGTAGAATT
The DNA here is from genome assembly GCA_038406275.1 of Cataglyphis albicans. Taxonomy (NCBI): domain Eukaryota; kingdom Metazoa; phylum Arthropoda; class Insecta; order Hymenoptera; family Formicidae; genus Cataglyphis; species Cataglyphis albicans. The sequence goes on from JBCAUJ010000008.1 coordinate 5,573,411, forward strand.
ATAATATTAGATGTAGGTATTATATTGTTTGTAATATAATGGATAATATTATTAATGTGCAATGTTATTAATAATATCATTAATTGGTATACTGTTAATTACTATACATTAATAATACTTTTAATTTTACACTATTAATTTTATACTTTTAACATAAATTTTAAACTATTATATATTCTTTAAATTATTATTACATTAAAAATATTTTTAATGTGATTATTTTTATATAATACTGATGTAATCACAAAACTAAAATAAAAAAGAATGTTAATAAAAATAAAAATTGAGCAAATCAGAAACTTGCACATTACTCTTCCTTATTATTTTATTTCGTTCACAGAGCTTGCTCAAAGCAAACAATTCTTTCAATTTTAACTTCCTCATAGAGAGGAAGCAAACTGTGATCACATTAGTATTATATAAAAATAATCACATTAAAAATATTTTATAATGTAATAATAACTTAAAGAGTATATAATAATTAAAAATAGTTTAAAATTTATGTTAAAAGTATAAAATTATGAGTTTATCATATAAAAAAAATTAGTCCAATATTTCAAAATTTCAAAATTTGTGAAAATTAGAGCGCGTGCAAATAATATTTCCAAAAAAATTTTTTAAATAAATTCTTTTATCGATTTTCACTAAGTATCAACTATTCTTTAATGATAATTCTATTCATTTTTAAAAATTTAGCTAAATATTTAAAAAATTTACAGAACTTAGAGTTAGACATTTTTTTGAAAAATTGAAACTACCTTAAAATCTAAAAAATACTATATTTTTATAAAAATAACAATAAATAAAAAGTACACACAGACACTTTTAAAAATGTGATTTTTATGGGACATATTCTTGGAGCACATTTTGGCATAGAAAACTGGAAAAAAACTTTACTGTTACAAGAACAAATTATGCTTTTTTTATGAAGAAACAAAAAAATAAAATAAATTCAAAAAAACCCTAAATTCTTGTTGAATAAAGATGATTATCCATCTAATTATAATATTCCAGAAATCTCAGCGCAAAATAAAGAAAATTTAATTTTACTTTATATAAATATATATAACTTAATATTTTATTTGTTTATTATTTATTAATAATAAAAATTAAATTAAATAAATGTAAAATTATATTATAATTATATTATAATTTAAAATTATATTATAATTATAATAAATTATAAATATATATAAATATGATATACTGAAAATACACATCTTTTTTTTTAATAGTATCGCAATATATTACAATAATAAGTGCGTTCAGAAGACATATTCATTGAATAATAATCGATCGTGATTGACTTTTACTTCTAAAACCAACAAATCAACGTCGAATGTAGACAAGACGATGCTCAACGATTGTTTTTTGAACACACCCAATGATGATATGTTTTGCTTTTCCAGTTAACCAATCGCATTCTCGCAAACTGACAGAAGAATATGACATAGTTTCGCCGGTAAATACGTTGCGGCCTTGCGAGCAAAGTGTCACCGTATGCGAATTGTCACGCGATGACATACGAATCTTACATTTCAATTATAAATAGTAAAAAAGCTATAAGCAAATATACAAATTGAAGATTAATGAAAAGACGGAGTGGAAGAAAATAGGTTCTCGCTTTTAGGGACGGATAACCGAACGAGAGAAGAAAAAAAGAAGAAGATGCGTTTATTATTATCCATAAATGGGAATAAACATTCAGTCGGATAATCCGATCCGGTTGATTGCCATATGTTCAGGAACCGCGACGCGGTTCAATAACATAACCTAACCTAACCTAACCTACGAAACGCGCGAAAGCTGTCAAGGGATAGAAAAAAAGATTTCCGCATTATTAATGTCACGGGACGATGTAAAAATGTGATTTCCTGCACGCGAGAACTTCTCGCGAGTTTCGCGCTTTCGTGAGGAAGAGAAGAAGGAAGGGAGAGCGCGATGGAGAATTATTCCGTGCGTATCAATTATCCGCAGACCGCTCGTAGCGGAGACCCGTCTGAAGACTCGTCTTCGGCGCATGACACCTGTCAAACGAAGCAATACGCGGATCATGCGAGAAAGCGGGAGGACGTGATCGTTTTGACAAATGACACCAAGGGCGGTCTGTTTCATCCTAGAGCTCTCCTCTTTCTCACCCTATGGTACGTCTTCAGCGGATGTACCCTGTTTCTAAACAAGTACATACTGTCTTACATGGAGGGCGATCCGACTATTTTGGGTGAGCGATTATTCCTGGAGAAGTCGATATTGTATCTGTAAAATTGTTAAAAATGCAAAAAAATATGTAATTAATAATCAGGGTTGGTGAGTTAAATTTTTTCTTTTTAAACAGGTTAAATTAATAGTTCAAAAATTAATTAGACTTACGTTAAGAGTTACTTAAAAATCACTCAGTTATAGTCGAGTTGAAAAATTATTAATTTATTAAAAGTTAATTCTTTATTCAACAGTGAAATGATACATCTCACAAACTTATATGATAAATGAAATATTTGCATTATGCTAACTATTTTCACATTACTTTAATATCAATGAATTATTTTAACTCGTATAAAAAAGTTAATAAGTTAACGTTAATGCGTTAAAAAAGAATTAGTTTAAGTTAAAAATTTACACATTTAAAATTAATTTAAGTTATTAACTTTTTAACTTTTAATTGTTTAACTACAATAGTTACTACTCAATCCTGAGAATAATTGAACTGTTAATGTCAAGTGTCTAAATTTTTGCAATTATTGATATTTCTATTATATAATTATTACAAATGTCTTTAATCTTTTCTCTGTCTTACAATGTAGGTGCTTGCCAAATGTTAATGACTGCAATTTGTGGACTGATACAAATGTATTTTCCTTGCGGTATGTACAAAGCAAGTCCAAGATTGATGAGACCCCCTGGGTTTTATAAGCACATGACGCTGGTAGGATGCACAAGGTTTGCAACGGTGGTCCTAGGTCTAGTATCGTTAAATTATGTAGCTGTAAGTTTCACAGAAACTATAAAGAGTAGTGCACCACTTTTCACCGTCCTCATCAGTAGATATTTATTAGGTAAGAATTACAAAAATTTATATATTTCTTCTCTCTGCATATCTTATATATATGATAAAAATTCAATTTTAATTTTCAATAACTAATTGATTGTACTCAATACATAACACCTTTCTAGGAGAATATACGGGATTGTATGTGAATTTATCTTTAATACCTGTAATGGGTGGATTAGCATTATGCTCCATCAATGAAATTAGTTTTGATCTCAGAGGATTCATTGCTGCTATGGCGACAAATGTAACTGAATGCTTGCAGAATGTGTACTCGAAAATGTTGATCAGTGGTGATAATTTTAAGTATACGTAAGTGATATCGATTATATCATTTAAGTGTAAAAAGATTGTAAATTGTAAAGGAGAAAAAAAAAATTTTATTTGTAGACCAGCGGAATTACAATTTTATACCAGTTTAGCGTCAATCGTCGTACAAATACCAGTATCGATATTACTGGTCGATCTACCTACACTCGAACATTCCCTCAGCTTTAAGTTATTCGCGGCATTCCTTCTCAACGGAGTGTTCTTCCACTTTCAAAGTATCACTGCTTATGTACTTATGGACTACATCAGTCCCGTAACACACAGGTATTTTTTGTATGTATATATAATCAGAATATATTTTTCTTACATGATTTTAAAACACAAAATGATATTACAGTGTCGCTAATACTGCAAAGAGAGCTTTTCTAATATGGCTCTCCGTCTTATTATTTAATAATCCGGTGACGGGATTATCAGCGCTCGGTACCTCCTCGGTGATAGCGGGAGTACTGCTGTACAATCGAGCACAAGAATATGACAAGATGAATAGAACAAAGTCAAGACATTCATCGAAGATCAATTTACAGTAAGACAATTTTTGAAAGACAAAACAAAAGTTTATTCATGTGAAAAGAAATGTGTGTTACCGCACCAAACCTATTGCATATTGGTAGTACAAATAATATCCCGAATTTTTATATATAGCAATATTTCATTCAGTGGTGAATATGGGATAATATATATTATTAACACCAGAAATATGTTAAGACAAAATGCTCAATCGAAAATTATGTTTGTCAAATCTAGTAATTTTTTGCCAGTTGTATTGTAATTTCTGTGATCTACTAAAAATGTCATTCTAAAATACAATTATTGTCTCTGGACTTCAGAAGATAATTCCACATATTCATATACATGCCTGATGCAAGTACACAGGCAACCAAAGGAAATCCGAATCATCCATCCGTATGATGTACATGTGTCAAAAAATATTTGATTATTATGCTGTACTATATAATGTTCCTAATGCAAATCTGGGAGAATAGCGGAATGTAAAAATGTTTGATAAAAATAAAATCTCTTTATATACCTATTGATATTGATTGAAAATATTTGCATCTATAAAGATCTTTGTGTAGAAATGTGTAAAGGGTTTATGATCAGCTATGCATTAACAGAGTTAATATACAAATTAGAATATATATTATTATTTTGATGTCTATCTAACTACGTTTAGTTCATTGACAAGCATCTAATGCTTGTTTGATATCGGCTATGAGATCCTTTTCCGTCTCGATACCGACAGATAACCGAATCAATTTATCTGTTATACCCAATGCACGTCGCATATCTTCGGGTACAGATGCGTGCGTCATAACGGCTCTATGTGAGAAAAATATTTATATTAATACGTTTATAAATATTTAATGCCAATTAATTTTGTATACTTACGGTAATTCGGCTAGTGACTCGCAACCTCCCAAAGATTCGGCTAAAGTAAAGACCTTTAATTTTTTTAGGAACTTGCGCTCATCACCTTTCAGATAAAAGGAAATCATACCACTGTGACCAGTTGTTTGTTTAAGAGCCAATTCATGTTGCGGATGCGACGGGAGGTCTACAACAATGACGTGCATACTTTATCTCGTAGATATCTTATCATTTAATAGACATTAAACATTCAAGCATTAATTATGTATGCAATAAAAATAAGGAGAAAAATAATGCATATGTACATGGATGAAATACTCGTTCAACGCAAGGATGAGACTCTAGAAACTTGGCTACAGCCAGGGAGTTTTTCA